>NWSH02000050.1:12374031-12402474 GCA_002382865.2 Heliothis virescens | reverse complement strand
TGATTGTTAGATTTTCTGGCTTCTGACTACCCGTAACGACTGCCAAAGGAGTTTATCAGCAGTTTATCGTGCCTTCCGAAACACCGAAGAACTCGTTATGACAAGATGATCACCCATCCACGGACCGATCGCGTCAAGCTGTGCTTAACCTTATGATCGACTGATCCGCGCGGCTTTTACTTATCCACGAGCTCTTCATTGTCACGAGCTCTAGTAAACTCACATGTGAGGCGAACCCGCGTGATGAACTAAGCGATGTCGACACAACTCCCAGCGGCGTCAGGTTACTAAGTGCGTCGGATCGCGTGACACACAGACAACAACGTATCAATAGTGTGAATGGAGAGTGGGCGTTACACGTTGCCATGGTAACGCGTTACATCCCGGACCTAGTGACGTATTTACATCCATTTACGGAGTGGGCGAGGCTATCACCTTACCTTAATTAAGACAGCACAATATAAATAATTTGCTTTGCGTATGTGGTGTTATTTTTGTCACTCACCCATGATAAAGTGTCAGTGAGGTGTAACTGAGAGGCTACAATATCAATTGTTTGTTTCTGAATCCCGGTTGGCTTTAAGTAACGGTTAAGCTTCTAAGTAGATATAAAAGACATAAAAGATAACAATTCCATGAATTGAAGTCACATAAAGCGGGGTGTGCGCGGTGCGGGGGGGGGGGTACGGCAGCGACATAATGATCATTCCAGACTGTAATGCCGACATAAGTACGTTAATTAGCAGAATATCGTCGTAATGAAGTACATACACGTCACTGAGTATTGAGATTATGAGTCGCAAGTGTGCGCTACGCTTATTTTATTTGCCCAATTACGACATGCTCTATAATTAACATTTCATTTCGCCTTTAAAATTATAAAGCTGAGTTTGCTCGTTAAATAGATAGTACTGCTAAGGTTTTCGTATTAAGTAAAGCTGTTATATGGTGATTAAATTAGAATTAATTAGTTACTTTATTGTATAACTTTATATTTACTTGTTTACAGTACGAAGATCCTAGTGGTTACGTCTGCAAAGTTTGAATGTAATAAGCAACGAAGATTAAATATTAGAATTAAGAAAGAAGTTAATATAATTATATTAAGCGATAATGAATATTAAACCTAATATGTAGCTTGTTCAATGAAATCTAATAGAAAATACATCTTGGCCGTAGAAAAGGTATCACTATCTTCAGATTTCGTTAAAACCATTTCTCTATTTGGGGCAATTCCATAACATAAAGCGAGCGCACACGTGGAGCATACGTAGTATCTCACATAAATCATTCATAGCTGACAGTGCGCACATCTCCCGATCTTAGGGAAATAATAAAAAAGTGTGCGAGCCGTGAAGTCGATCGTGACGAGGGTGCAAGGTGCGCCCGCTGCCCGCCTCAGTCTCTAATACACCGACACTTGAAACTTTCCACTCAAGGTATAGCATAGTGATAGGTTTTATCACATTGTCGATTTTCCTCTAAGATATTATAGCGAAAATACGGTAGTATTGATGTGTTTCGATTTGTTTCACATATGTTTGTACCTACTGCGTAATTTTATCTTTATTTAAACCGGTATAATGAAAGCCAGATGAATCCTCATCATTCTTCCGACCTTAATCCTAGATTAAAAATAAAAACTGCGTAAAATACAAATAATTCATTTAATTCTAACTTGAACAAAAAAGAGTAGTCTTAACTGTGGCCAACATTTATTTAAAAGCACATTCATTGGAGCGCTAGGATTAGCGGCCATCGGCTCACAACGCTAATAGCTATTAAAAAACGCAGGCGGTCGCTCACGACACCACACCACGAGCAAAACATTGTTGACATTCAGGCGAGCGAAAAAAGCGGAGACAAAGCCTCGCGGTGCTATTATCGCTCGGAGCGAGCGAGCGAGTGGAGCGACTGGAGCGCCGGACAGGCTTTGAGGCTTACAATTACACGTTTTACGAATGACACACGAAGCGACGTTTTAGACGAAATATGTTGAGAAAACCCCGCTTTAATTTTGTGGCCGGTAATATAGGCTTTTGATTCCAGCTTTTTTATCGTATACCTGTAAAAGTATATGGAAAAATAGTTCCCGGCAAAATACTGGTTTTTCTATGGCAGGTAACTCACGCCAACAGTAACTACACAAAAATTATTGCTGAAGCTTCGAGGCAGACTAAAATGAAGAACACTTGAAACAACCTTTTCCAGAATTCTAAACTTTCCTAGAAGGCCTTTCTATTACATCTAAAATAATATAATATTTTTCTATGTGATAATGATTTCAAAAAGCCATTTCAGGAGGAAAAGGGAACGAGTAATAAGAATTTGGTCACACAGACGCGCCGAGGAGCGCTGAGCTCACCAGAACAAGAATAATATTTCACGAGTGTTTTTGTAAAGGATATGAGTAAGTAAATGTGATGACAAGGGAGCCGTTTTTGTACAAAATTGAAAATTATTTGAAGCCCTTTTGGGTGAGATTGATAGCTCGGCCTTTAATATTATGTTACATCGATGAGGTATATTTTTCTCTGGCCGTACTTGCCGAAATTATTTTCCTTGAAGTATATTTTTAGATATCTTATAAGCAGATTATGTATAATATGCTCATTTTGGAGCTGTGAAACGTAAATGATTTGTCGAAAATATATTTGAATTTTAAAAAAGAAACTAAATAACTTTTATTTACAAAAATCCAACAAGCAATTGTCCTGTCAGTATAACACAGTGAGTGCGTGATACAATGAAGTGTGTGGTAGAGTGGAGGCGGGCGCGCGCGGCGCTCGGCGCGCAGTGGAGCGCGAACATTGCGTAACTGACCGTGAACACACGCGCTCGGACTGATCGCACGCACGATACTGTGACGATATGTAGCGCCGTGTATTTAGTGCGGAAACAGAATATTTATTTGTATATTTTATTGAGAGATTCAACAAAATAGTCTTAATCCAATTTCTACCTGATTTATAAATTCTAGACTGGCTTGCGGTCTAACTAGGTCAATAGACAGAGAGCTGCTTCAGGTATTTAGTTCTGAAGTCGGGTATAGCATGGTTGAGTTATTTTCTATGGAATATACGTATTTATTATGTACATTTAAACTTCTTGTTAATTTGCTTTTGGCTAATACTCTCCTCATTGACTGGGGTAGAACTTTGACTATCCAAAATCTAGTTATAAAATATCTATATATATGTATTAGTAAAGTTGAACCAAAACCCTTCAGCGATAACAAGTAACTAAGCCATGAATGTACAATTTTATGTGCAATCAAAAGCGTCATAGTGCGTCATATTGTCATAGTACCGATGCCAGCGAGTATGAAGTGTTATTGCGTTCAGTTTAATAGAACATAGTTTATGGGCCGGCACTGTGTGATGTACGGAGTTAACTGGTCACTTTAACAAGCCATAACGTTAATGACGTCATCACACTGTCGGCTGTTACTGGATTGATTGCTTCGAGATTTATCAAGCTAATTGGAATTCCATTTTTATGACTGATCACTTTAACATTATGTTTACCGCTTGATCAAAGAAAAACAGCATTTTGAATTCTAAAATCTCTCACCCCAAGTAATCTTTGCAAAGTAGGTGAAGAGTTCACCACTTGAAATCCTCCTATAAATATCTTCAATGATATGAATGAGCGTCAAGCATAGCAGAAAAACTTATATCCTAAAATCCATATTACCATAGTTCTGTGTGCCAAAATCTCGGCGCTTTATTCATAAATATAAGGTTCATAATAAATAATATGTCCTTGCCCCAGTTCTAGTGCGAGATTCCCTAATGATTGTAACAGTTCTATACAAATAGTTCACTACACCAACTACTACCAAGTCTAACATGTTGCCAAACAATCATTTGTCTAGTGCTAAAACATGGTAACTAGCTTTAAAATTGTTTGACATACATACACTCAATAAGCTAAATAAATGTAACATGTCGTATAGTCATGTATAGAATTATAGAGGCAAAAAACGGATACACAGAAAACCGACAAATATATGTAGGTAGTATTTCAAACCCACGTTTTCGCACTTAGTATAATGGGGCTCTTACTATTCTGTTTACATTCGTGAGCTTAATAATTTAACTTTTCATCGAAATAAAATGTCCGGTGTGTTTTATCGGCGCGGGCAGTTCGCCGGACGCCGGACAAGTGTCTGCGTGGCCGCAGATAAAACGTTAAAGCCACATACCGGGTTTTCTGTCACAACAAATAAAAGACCTTCGGTGCCAAGAGCTACCACGTATTTAATTAATTACGATATTTTTATACGAGCTGAGAATATATAATTAGATCCACGTTTGTTGTTTTATGTTTGATGCCAAGTCGTTATATAGCATGTTATCTATACTTACTCATATTGTACAACTGAAGAGATAATTTGTTATTTGAAAGCGTTGATTTAAATTATTTCAGTGTTAGATATTCCATTAATCAAGGAAGGCTATAAGCTACTCTTTATTCTGGTGAGTGAAGTTGTTGCCACGAGACGCGAGAGAACCGCTAGTGGAAGCTAGTAATATCTGTGTATTAAAATAAAGGAGATAAATTGAGGGTCTACAGTATTACAACAGTCGTCGGTCAAGGTGAGTCAAGTCCCAGCGGGTTTCAACAACACAGACAGCTGTCTAAATGTGTCTTCAATAAACCTATTTAAATGTTTACATATAAAAGTGGTTTCAAGGGCTCAGCCAGGGCTGTACCTACCGTAGCTAATTGCTTTGGCTTTTAGTGTAATTATTTTTTTCATTATATTGCCGGTAATCGAACTTTAATATTTTTTTGTTGCACACTCTAAAAAAATACCACTGCAAAGATGGAGATCATTCCAGAAGTATACAATAGCTATCTGAAAATAATTCATTATAAAACGTGCTATAAAATGAGGGTCATTAATCTAATTAGTGTCCGGTAGAATCCATATAACGTATATTCATTAATTCAAATACAGTAGACATACATCATGTTATCTGGTTTTATAGGAATCATAGCTGGGAGCTAGTCGACAGCCGGCAGCCCTGCCAGTCCCGGGGCAAAAGAGATGAGAACGTAATATATTCGCGGCTTGCAAGACAGCCTGCGTACTGCCGGTAATAAAATATGTACCCCAAATTATATAATCTACTGCCTTCACTAACGCACAATTTCATCAAACATTGGAAAAAATCGACTTATTTTTAGGGGTATGAGTCTGGCATTAAAATGTTCTAAGAAACTTAACAATAGCGTAGCAGAGCTCGAGCTACGCCGTAGCACGAGTTGCTACGAAAAGCGACGCCGATTACAAAGGCAAGTTTTCATAAACATTTTGTATTCAGGAACATGTTATTTGCAGTGCTAACATTGGTCGCGTGAATATTTTTCCTTTATGAAATCTCGGCGTCAGCTTACCATAAGTAAATAACCTGAAATGGTTTATTGAGTCGACCTACATCTACCTCACTCGACCGCTGTCCGCGACACGATTCCTTTTCTCCGATTGTTTGTGCACAAACATAGTTTAATCCAAATATATTATTTTTACTTGCGCATAAAATAATACAGGTCAAATAGTAGATAGCCAGGTTATATAGATAGTTTCTCAGAGGAATGGGCATACATTTTACAGCTAATAATGATTATTACCAAGAACACGATTAGCTTCTGGCATCAAACGGATCTATTTCCAGTAACTCTCGGAATTTCCTCGCGGTACATGTTTCCAAGAATCCAATGAAATATTGTAAATTGCTAATAGCGTAATGTTTTAGTTTGGTGAAAATCCATGGAAAATTTTCTTACAATCCTCTTCTTTAATGAGCTATTGTATTGTAGACCTTCTAATATTTAAAACAACATTAATAATTTCAAACGCCCACTGAATTAAATAAAGACTTTTATCTACACAAACTGCTTCATCCTCCTATCTGTTTGATAAAAAATAATGATCGAGATGAGCTCGCCCACACTCGACACAAGTATATCGTACGCGAGTACCTGTGGGTACACACAGCGAGTACATAATTACAGCGTGAGCTTGCCGAGAGGGGGGGGGGGAGGGTGTCGGCAAATACGGGCCGCGCAAACTACCTGATTGATGATTTGATCACGCCGCGCGATCAATTGACACGCCACACCGCGCCACACCGCGCCGCACCGCGCCACACCGCGCCACACCGCGCCGCACCGCTACAGTATCTACTGCGAGCTCAGATTTGTGATAAATCTGTCACTTAGTTTCGTTTTGTGCTCTAAGTGATTATTGGTTTGTTCTAAGAAACATTTACTGGTGATAGATGGTTTATTTCTTTATACAATAATGTCTATAGATGAAACCGCTCAGCTTCTGTTTAGCTCAATAAATCATCAGCCTTAAATGGTGTAGCTCGACCATTATTGCTAGTATAACATAAATACCTATCTTGATAATTATATGTCCCAAATACATTAATCTTTATGTTTATTTTATTACCACCAATAAAATGCGATAGAAATCTTTTGCAAACAGTAATTATTTTGTAATTATCGCGGCAAAAACCGACATAGATCAAAATAATCTGAACAATATATCTTCGATAATTATTCGTAGGTCAATTCGAGCAATTAGTCTTGTTGGACGATTAATTAGTGGTATTTATTGCTGTCCCTTTCTTTATTTAGGCGTCGTCTGTCACCGTCCTGCGGCTGTAATTGCCGATGCTACATTTGTTTACCCATGGAGAAGGCAATTGTTTCTGATGGCTGCGTCTGAAAAATCATCCCGATACTGGTCGCCGGTTTTTTTATTTAATTTTAGGTAAGTATTCTAAACTGCCAGTTTCAGCCAAGTGCGTAAATATATCAAACAGTATTTTTAATGTGTAGTGGTGTTAGATAATAAGTAACAATGTAATAGCAGTTATTAGTATATAAATGTCTCTTGAGCTGACCACACGTCTAATCATTGATTGCTCCGTTCCCGCCACATTACAAATGTCAGTTTTAAACTAAAATTGATATTGTATGATGATTTTTGACACGTATTTACATACGCACTAACGTTAGAACAAACTCAACAATATTTAACATACTCTCCAAAATACCACACTTATCAAGTTTGACACTCGAAACGTTGGAAACCAGTCCACACGTTGTTTTTTCGTCTATTTCAGAAAAATGGTGGAAAATATGTGCCTAGCAATATTCCGCGTACGCACAAACAGGCGGGTGGTGTGGCGATTCAATATTATTTTTATCAATATTTTCGTTCAACTTCCTGCGAACTGTATGCGAAGGAATATTTTTTCTAGCTCTACGTTAACGTTGTTAAATCCCGTATTTTGTCAAAATTTTGACAGAAATACGTTTTCATTTTGAATTGATACAAAATCAATATGAAATTAACATACACACACCAACACATATAATAAACACAAAAACGTGGCGTTACTAATGAATGAACAAATGAACCGTATCGTAATGGATCCGTATCCATTACTGTTTTCAATTACAATTACTTTTCCGATGGCACTATTCACTTTTTCGTATCTATTGATTGTTACGGACAAACACACAGAGTATCATTAATGTGCAAGTATAATGGTCGGTATGATGGCTCGCGATGTCACGGACTGTTAGCTTCAATAAATGGCGGTACAAATTATTTTACGCTTATAAACGTGAAGCACCTAATTCGCTGCTTTCAAACGTTAAATGGTCTGCTAACTTTATGAATGGAAATTACTGTGTTTGTGTCCGCACTTTGCAATTTTAATATTTTTCCTATGTTTAATCATTGCAGGGTAATTAGCAAAAAGGGACTGGTATATGATTTATAGCATTATGATGAGTAAGTCATTGACTATTTGTGTACTAAGTTGCAAATATATCTCAAAGATATCTCAACACTCAAATAAAACTTTGTAATAATATATCAGTATTAGTACCTTACTTCACTACATAGTATAAAACAAAGTTGCTTTCTCTGTCCTTATACCCCTACGCACGCTTAAATCTTTAAAACTAGGCAAAGGATTTGATGCGGTTTTTTTCTAATAGTGGACCCATTAAATAGTGGATGTTATTTTACATTGCACTCGTGCGAAGCAGGGGTGGGACGCTAGTATTCGTATAAATATCAACGCCCTATAATTCCACATAAGACTAATATTTCACCATAAAAAACAGTGGTATTACATAAAACATATCCCTCGCCTATAGCTAATATATCTTGATACAGCGAATATAACGACAAGATCTCACAATACGGCTTTATTGCTGATGTATTGACCACAAAAACGTTCGCGCGATAACCCGCCATGACGCATTGGCGCGGTGACACTTATTGCCGCCACAGATTATATTTCAAGATGGCGGAGATATTTCACCGCGACACTAGCGCCACGATACACACACTTTACAAATAATTAAAGATAAGGAATTGTATTATTATCATTTATAAGAAAATCACTTAAATGAGTAAAGTAACTTATATATAATTAATTCNACGCCGCGCGATCAATTGACACGCCACACCGCGCCACACCGCGCCGCACCGCGCCACACCGCGCCACACCGCGCCGCACCGCTACAGTATCTACTGCGAGCTCAGATTTGTGATAAATCTGTCACTTAGTTTCGTTTTGTGCTCTAAGTGATTATTGGTTTGTTCTAAGAAACATTTACTGGTGATAGATGGTTTATTTCTTTATACAATAATGTCTATAGATGAAACCGCTCAGCTTCTGTTTAGCTCAATAAATCATCAGCCTTAAATGGTGTAGCTCGACCATTATTGCTAGTATAACATAAATACCTATCTTGATAATTATATGTCCCAAATACATTAATCTTTATGTTTATTTTATTACCACCAATAAAATGCGATAGAAATCTTTTGCAAACAGTAATTATTTTGTAATTATCGCGGCAAAAACCGACATAGATCAAAATAATCTGAACAATATATCTTCGATAATTATTCGTAGGTCAATTCGAGCAATTAGTCTTGTTGGACGATTAATTAGTGGTATTTATTGCTGTCCCTTTCTTTATTTAGGCGTCGTCTGTCACCGTCCTGCGGCTGTAATTGCCGATGCTACATTTGTTTACCCATGGAGAAGGCAATTGTTTCTGATGGCTGCGTCTGAAAAATCATCCCGATACTGGTCGCCGGTTTTTTTATTTAATTTTAGGTAAGTATTCTAAACTGCCAGTTTCAGCCAAGTGCGTAAATATATCAAACAGTATTTTTAATGTGTAGTGGTGTTAGATAATAAGTAACAATGTAATAGCAGTTATTAGTATATAAATGTCTCTTGAGCTGACCACACGTCTAATCATTGATTGCTCCGTTCCCGCCACATTACAAATGTCAGTTTTAAACTAAAATTGATATTGTATGATGATTTTTGACACGTATTTACATACGCACTAACGTTAGAACAAACTCAACAATATTTAACATACTCTCCAAAATACCACACTTATCAAGTTTGACACTCGAAACGTTGGAAACCAGTCCACACGTTGTTTTTTCGTCTATTTCAGAAAAATGGTGGAAAATATGTGCCTAGCAATATTCCGCGTACGCACAAACAGGCGGGTGGTGTGGCGATTCAATATTATTTTTATCAATATTTTCGTTCAACTTCCTGCGAACTGTATGCGAAGGAATATTTTTTCTAGCTCTACGTTAACGTTGTTAAATCCCGTATTTTGTCAAAATTTTGACAGAAATACGTTTTCATTTTGAATTGATACAAAATCAATATGAAATTAACATACACACACCAACACATATAATAAACACAAAAACGTGGCGTTACTAATGAATGAACAAATGAACCGTATCGTAATGGATCCGTATCCATTACTGTTTTCAATTACAATTACTTTTCCGATGGCACTATTCACTTTTTCGTATCTATTGATTGTTACGGACAAACACACAGAGTATCATTAATGTGCAAGTATAATGGTCGGTATGATGGCTCGCGATGTCACGGACTGTTAGCTTCAATAAATGGCGGTACAAATTATTTTACGCTTATAAACGTGAAGCACCTAATTCGCTGCTTTCAAACGTTAAATGGTCTGCTAACTTTATGAATGGAAATTACTGTGTTTGTGTCCGCACTTTGCAATTTTAATATTTTTCCTATGTTTAATCATTGCAGGGTAATTAGCAAAAAGGGACTGGTATATGATTTATAGCATTATGATGAGTAAGTCATTGACTATTTGTGTACTAAGTTGCAAATATATCTCAAAGATATCTCAACACTCAAATAAAACTTTGTAATAATATATCAGTATTAGTACCTTACTTCACTACATAGTATAAAACAAAGTTGCTTTCTCTGTCCTTATACCCCTACGCACGCTTAAATCTTTAAAACTAGGCAAAGGATTTGATGCGGTTTTTTTCTAATAGTGGACCCATTAAATAGTGGATGTTATTTTACATTGCACTCGTGCGAAGCAGGGGTGGGACGCTAGTATTCGTATAAATATCAACGCCCTATAATTCCACATAAGACTAATATTTCACCATAAAAAACAGTGGTATTACATAAAACATATCCCTCGCCTATAGCTAATATATCTTGATACAGCGAATATAACGACAAGATCTCACAATACGGCTTTATTGCTGATGTATTGACCACAAAAACGTTCGCGCGATAACCCGCCATGACGCATTGGCGCGGTGACACTTATTGCCGCCACAGATTATATTTCAAGATGGCGGAGATATTTCACCGCGACACTAGCGCCACGATACACACACTTTACAAATAATTAAAGATAAGGAATTGTATTATTATCATTTATAAGAAAATCACTTAAATGAGTAAAGTAACTTATATATAATTAATTCCGTTGCATTCAGTATTCAGTACCTACTCCAATAATGTAAAGCTCTTAGGGTAAAAGCATACTATTAACTTGTGCTATTAACGGAACACATAAATAACTGAAACACGAAATACGTAAATTAAGACCTCATTTCGAATCCTCCAAATATAAATACAGGCCTTAAATCATTACAGTTATGAACCCGATTTCATAACAGAGCGGTTGGTGCTGGTTATTATCCGCATCACCCGTTGTTAGTCAAAAGCCGCGCTCATTAAAGTTATTTCGCGTAATGGCCGGCGATTGTGAGTTGATCACAACATCAGTCCACAACATTTGTTTTAAAAGCAAGATTAATATACATCGTAACAGTGGTTTTAGCCTTTCGTGCGGGACAGAGAGGGAACCACTCTCGCGATAGAGTGAAAGGAACAGAGTTTAACAAAGGAATTGTCTCACATTATTTCATAAGAACGGACAACACAATATAACTTTTATGCGTCCCTGTCTCCGCAGTTTTAATTTAGTGACGTTATAACTTAAAGTGTAAGCTAGGAAATTATTTAGTTCATGCATGGTGCTTGCAGTTGGTTTCTAGAAAAAATCTCTTTTATTTCAACACTCCCAGCCTTCATTTGTTCTTTTTCGGACGGCAAAACATAAAGCAGTACACACGAATATATTTTCCCAATCTGTCACTTTCCCACGAATGGTCAAAGTCAATGGTGAAATAGTAACAGTATGTATGACCCCTCGTATAGGGGGCTCCTATTGATGATTATTCTCAGTAGGAGGCCTGCGATCGAAATGCTATTACTGTGTGTTATTCGAGCTCATGACATGTTGCTGTATTGACGTGTAGTTGTGTACACGTGTAATGGCTCCGTGGAGGACTGCACTCGAGGGAGTTGTGGCTGATGTTGTTATAGATGTATTGTAATTATAATTGTATTGATTTTATTATCTTGGGGAGACCTTTACAAATCAAATCAAATACCTTTATTTTCAGGCTACATTGGCCCATAGATATATACCTTATAGACTAACATATATATTATAAAATACACAAATTACATTTACATCTGTTATAGACGATTTTGGCTTTTTTTGTAGAAAATGTAGGTCCTTAAATAAAACGTGCAGCTAATTCTAAACAAAAATATGTTAAATGGCAAGAAATAAAGAATTAAGTTGATAATCTTAAGAATAAACTAAAATAAATTTTCCCCTACTAGGGGAAAAACATGAGCAGTCTTAATAATTTACCCTGCTATATGTGTATTACTCTGTCAGTAAAACATTTTCAATAATAAGACAATACAGACAGACAAATATGGACATCTCTTGATTGATTGCAACCGTCTGCGAACAATATTCACAAAGCGTGTTAATGTTGAACAAAAAGTTGATGACAGCCGTTATTACCGAGCGCAAACACAAATATTTAATGGAACACTCGTAACGAAGCTTGCAGGCCTCTCTGTATGTTCTATGCCCATAAAAATAACAGCTTTTGCGAAAGTACACACCATTCCATTTAAACGGCCGGTTCGCATCACAGTTAAAATTTAAAGCGCTTCAAACTATCGCCCGATCGCTGCAGCGCTGCAAAGTGCTGATTTTAGTACGCATTCAGTGAAATTTGGGTAATAGTTGGACGCAGTAAATGTGATTCTATCGATAAAAGCATTTTATTAATGAAACGATTTTTTGTAAAGTCGGTTGGGAAAACTATCCCTTAATTTTATGTATTTTTTGTACTGTGTTGAGTTGTATTAAGTTACTTTACATCACTTTTAGGTTTAACATAATTAACATCATATTTTGGTAAAATTAAAAAATTGAATCAAATCTCAATCATATCGAATCAATCCGAAATGGATCAGTAAATAATTTCATAGCACCATTCGATAGAACACGATTATTCAAGAGCAAGTAGCAAGTTCATATTGCAGCAAAGAGCTGCACTCCGCAAATATTTGAGAGTCGCCAGACATCGCTGCATTGCTGCAACGTTGCACTGCACACGAAAATCTTGCAAGATTGCACCGGACCGCCGGCGAGATGCGAAAATTAACTCCTTTAACAGAAGTAGCTTGTGCCAATTGGATAATCTGGAAACAGATTGTACTTGGGAATTGTGGTTTTAACGTTATTTTGTGTTACTTTTCTCACAAATATATTTTTATTTGTATTTTCAGTGAGACGAAGATGGTCAAAATAAACGAAATAATAATGTTACAACTCTGTTACAAGGAGCTGACTGCAGGCAACATTATGAATTAACGTGTTATCCTGGCCAGGTCAACCGCTCCAGCAAACACTACAATCTAAGAGAACATAACTGTACCCAGTTCCACATCTGCGCTATTTACATAATAATCAAAGTAGCAATCCCGGCACTGTCCAAATGTCGGCATTACACTAAACTCGTGTGACAGCAGTTTGCAGATGTCTTCAAACCCGAGTTATTTGCTAAGTAAACTCCGGAGATACGAGTATCTTGGCTGTGGCCTGATTTGTGCGGCACATGTGGACTTTACAAGTGAGGGTACAACTAAGTTTCTATCTGCGAGTGGACGCCCGAAGAATACTTATTCGTTCGGCTTGAAGACAGTTCGTTACTCGCCTAACTTCCGTAGGCTATGGTTGGACTGAGTTAGTGTTCGCACTACCAGTGCCATCTGAATTGTTCGAGAGTTCAACGACCGACTTAGTTGCGCTTAAAACTTGCTTACAATTCACTATTTAAACTAGTATTATGCACGGTCATGCCCCTACTTTCAGATGAAGTAAGCAGTTTCTATTAAATCTGAATATTTTTAATTAATTGTGATTAAAACTGACTTTAACTAAGTACACTAGAATAGTAAAATGAATAGCTGTAACCCTCTATATTTAACGAAGAGACACTACTAAATCCATTCAGAACTTAATTTAAACTTACCCCATGAGCGAGTTAACAATTAATTCAGTATACTCGGTTATCGGTGCGGTTAAGTGACGTTTTAATTTGTGTAATTTAGTCGGTGGGTGTCGGTAAACAAAGGCAAGTTCCGCGCCGACAGTTTTTGTTCCGCGCAAGATNACATTTACATCTGTTATAGACGATTTTGGCTTTTTTTGTAGAAAATGTAGGTCCTTAAATAAAACGTGCAGCTAATTCTAAACAAAAATATGTTAAATGGCAAGAAATAAAGAATTAAGTTGATAATCTTAAGAATAAACTAAAATAAATTTTCCCCTACTAGGGGAAAAACATGAGCAGTCTTAATAATTTACCCTGCTATATGTGTATTACTCTGTCAGTAAAACATTTTCAATAATAAGACAATACAGACAGACAAATATGGACATCTCTTGATTGATTGCAACCGTCTGCGAACAATATTCACAAAGCGTGTTAATGTTGAACAAAAAGTTGATGACAGCCGTTATTACCGAGCGCAAACACAAATATTTAATGGAACACTCGTAACGAAGCTTGCAGGCCTCTCTGTATGTTCTATGCCCATAAAAATAACAGCTTTTGCGAAAGTACACACCATTCCATTTAAACGGCCGGTTCGCATCACAGTTAAAATTTAAAGCGCTTCAAACTATCGCCCGATCGCTGCAGCGCTGCAAAGTGCTGATTTTAGTACGCATTCAGTGAAATTTGGGTAATAGTTGGACGCAGTAAATGTGATTCTATCGATAAAAGCATTTTATTAATGAAACGATTTTTTGTAAAGTCGGTTGGGAAAACTATCCCTTAATTTTATGTATTTTTTGTACTGTGTTGAGTTGTATTAAGTTACTTTACATCACTTTTAGGTTTAACATAATTAACATCATATTTTGGTAAAATTAAAAAATTGAATCAAATCTCAATCATATCGAATCAATCCGAAATGGATCAGTAAATAATTTCATAGCACCATTCGATAGAACACGATTATTCAAGAGCAAGTAGCAAGTTCATATTGCAGCAAAGAGCTGCACTCCGCAAATATTTGAGAGTCGCCAGACATCGCTGCATTGCTGCAACGTTGCACTGCACACGAAAATCTTGCAAGATTGCACCGGACCGCCGGCGAGATGCGAAAATTAACTCCTTTAACAGAAGTAGCTTGTGCCAATTGGATAATCTGGAAACAGATTGTACTTGGGAATTGTGGTTTTAACGTTATTTTGTGTTACTTTTCTCACAAATATATTTTTATTTGTATTTTCAGTGAGACGAAGATGGTCAAAATAAACGAAATAATAATGTTACAACTCTGTTACAAGGAGCTGACTGCAGGCAACATTATGAATTAACGTGTTATCCTGGCCAGGTCAACCGCTCCAGCAAACACTACAATCTAAGAGAACATAACTGTACCCAGTTCCACATCTGCGCTATTTACATAATAATCAAAGTAGCAATCCCGGCACTGTCCAAATGTCGGCATTACACTAAACTCGTGTGACAGCAGTTTGCAGATGTCTTCAAACCCGAGTTATTTGCTAAGTAAACTCCGGAGATACGAGTATCTTGGCTGTGGCCTGATTTGTGCGGCACATGTGGACTTTACAAGTGAGGGTACAACTAAGTTTCTATCTGCGAGTGGACGCCCGAAGAATACTTATTCGTTCGGCTTGAAGACAGTTCGTTACTCGCCTAACTTCCGTAGGCTATGGTTGGACTGAGTTAGTGTTCGCACTACCAGTGCCATCTGAATTGTTCGAGAGTTCAACGACCGACTTAGTTGCGCTTAAAACTTGCTTACAATTCACTATTTAAACTAGTATTATGCACGGTCATGCCCCTACTTTCAGATGAAGTAAGCAGTTTCTATTAAATCTGAATATTTTTAATTAATTGTGATTAAAACTGACTTTAACTAAGTACACTAGAATAGTAAAATGAATAGCTGTAACCCTCTATATTTAACGAAGAGACACTACTAAATCCATTCAGAACTTAATTTAAACTTACCCCATGAGCGAGTTAACAATTAATTCAGTATACTCGGTTATCGGTGCGGTTAAGTGACGTTTTAATTTGTGTAATTTAGTCGGTGGGTGTCGGTAAACAAAGGCAAGTTCCGCGCCGACAGTTTTTGTTCCGCGCAAGATAAACGCGCCTAGTAAGATGGTGCAAGTTATAAGATTGTATCTCAACTGCTGAAAATTAATAAAACTTGTTCCATTGGGGTGTTGATCTTTTGGTTATTTTTTGGCTTAATTACAGTTAAATTGCTTTTAGAGCTTCGGCAAAAAAGACTTTCAGAGCTTCATCAAAAAATGTTTTCGGGATTTATTAATTATCATGTCATATTACAATTACATAATTACATTATACCATTCAAAGAAATATCATTAAAATAAGCATCATTTTTCAGTTTCCGTGCTTTTAAAATCCAGTCGCAGTAAGGAAACATGTAAGTTACTTTATACCCAACTTTATAGACCACCGAGACACCTCTCTGTATCATTCGGAAACTTTATTCCCCGGGACGTACATTGCCACCTAAACAGGTAAGTTCTTATATCAAGTTGCCAACTTCTGCCTGTAAGTATGTGCAAGTTTTAGTTTAGGCGGGCAACGAGCCGTGTTATTTATTTACCGCGGGCAACAGTAATGGGGGGCCGTGAGCAGCCGGCCTAATGTCGCGCTCATAAACAACAGCTACCCCGCGCTTTTTGTTTACCCTCAGCCTTACTCAGGATTTCGCAGCTTTGTACCTGTTTACCCTTAAGTTTGATTCCTTAAAACAACTGTTATGATTCCAATTTATCCGTGTTATCTGAAAGTTTACGGTACAAGATAAATAGAAGATGCTTCGCAAGAGCCTTTTGTTTTACTGTGGCAACTTTTCAGTTGTATAGCCATGACAAGTTATACACTTAGTCAAAGTAATTTATTTTCAACTTATAATCAAATTATTATACTCAGTAAACTTGAACTAAACTAAACTGAATTATATCTCAAGTAATATCGTATGAGGAAGCACGGATTTAATTTGTGTAAGCGAAGAAGTTATTTTATAAGTTGTAATATTCTGCGGCAAGAGATGAGACAAGTTTATTGTCTGAAATGTGAACTGAGGAAGCAAGACGGGACCATGAGTGCCAAATAATAGTAAATCTCGGATAGACGCGCAGGGACATGCTCCGAGTGTCTAATTAGCAGGGTCTACAGTAAGAACTGGAAATGATTTTACATAACGATCCAACAGAATGAAAATAAACTACACATACCCATTCTACAAATAAAAGGTTGAACATAGAAACTGCAGGACGGACAATCACGAAAGTCATCAGTCTTTCAAAGGAATCCAAGCGGTCACTTCCACTCCACCTGCTTCATATGAAAGCAAACTGTCTTGTTTCCCTCTCCTCTGAACAACAGAAGCTGTAGACACTTCATAAATCAATGTCACGTAATAAACGTCACGATAAATGTATATTTGTCGCCCGTCAAACGGTGGGAATCACGAGGAAATGCGTGAAAAACCCATACACTAGAAAAAAGCTTTTCGCACAAAAACGTACCCTAAACTAAGGCAATAAAGTACAATATTCAGTCGAGGTGGTAATAGTGAATATCGAATAAGGCCGGATCAGTGATTGATATCACTTTTCATGCCACATATATAGTAATATTGGGATTTGGGCTTCACGTATAGTTAAATATTATATTATATGCGGTCTAGTAAACATAAATAAAAGAGGATCACGATACTAAGCCGAGCGCGGACGTCGAGTGGGTCATCCACTTGCTCCAATATATCGGAACTGTGCTATTCGACAAAGATACTTCTAATAGCAATAGTTTGTATACAAAATATTCGTCAAAAAATACGCATAAAATTCATATTTCTTAATATTGAGGCTAATTATTTCAGTGAGGTTTCGTTCGAAACATTTGAAAAATTGTCTCTCACAGTATTCTTGAAATTGTTGCAGATAGCAGATATATCTTAGTAATTACACGCCAAACAGAAACATCATAGTGAACTACGTTGGCTGCACAATCAGGAATCAATCCAGAATTGCATCCGTCCGATGCCGCAGCTGCTGCGACAAACAGCGACGTCTTGGCGATACCACGACCAACTGCACCAGATAAACATACTATGAACCTTAAGATCTAAGACATAGAGGTGATGGTAGCTGCAAGTGTAGTCGGTCCCGGGTAATGTGGACGTAATTGTGTGTCAGAGCCACACATATCCATTACTGATCCACGTAAACTGTACGGATTAGTTTTTGATATAGACACGATAGTGAATTGAGGGCAGCGCCGGACGAGCTCTAAGCGTTATTGAATGTTCACGATACATTGTGATTGTTATTGGAAATGAAATACACGTTACGTGACAGATCGCTTATAGTTCTGTATTATTTTTAAAAATGAGTCGTAATAAAAGTCTATTTTGACAAAAATAAAAATGTATCATGATATTGTTTATTTAGTTGACTTTCTTTAAACCTTCATAGCCGTAAGAATGGACCATCCAATTATAGAGCTGAAGTATTTAGCTTGAGATTTGTAGTGCGCCAGTCCAAGATATCGACCAGGTCATCGGGCTAAAATATCTCGGTCCGTTTGCGTCGAGTGGGGTAATCACGGCTACCTGCAACCACAAAGCACTTGTCAAATTCACAAGTCTATGCAAGACCATTGTCTGGTCAGTTTGAACTGATTAACTTAATCGAATTAGTTAAATTCATCATCCTCTTGCCTTTATCCCGATTTTATTTGGGGTTGGGACGTCACGTTTTCTTCGAATACTCTTAGTAGATAATTAGTTAAATTATGGATGATTTCAGAATATACCTATAATGGAATTTACTAATTTTACTTATAGAGTGGAGGATAAACTTATAGGCATTAATCTTTGTATGGCAAGGGTGTTGTGTAGCAATTTGCGAGAGGCCTATGTCCAGCCTACGGCAGACTGAGTTAATTGATTGATTGATTGAAACTAAGGTCGTTACTCTACAGCGGTGGGTACTCAAGCACTTCACGAATTTAGTTAGGGACATCATTTTCTAGCCATGTGTCGAGTCTAGAGTGATGAAGACCTTAGTGACGTTAGTAAATCGAATGGATAATAATTTACTATCGCGGTTTAACACAGATGGTACCTATATAAGGAATTTCAGAGCTAACGTCATAATTTATTCAGGTAGTATTAGGTCTCAAATCTAAGTAAGTACCTGTTTGACCTCACGCGGGCGAGTGCTGGCCGTAAATTAAACATGGCCTACCATTACTCAATTTGCCTGAACCCAGAGAGCAGAGGGGCCCTTATTAAACTTTTTACGATTCAACTTGGCTGGAACATTAAATATATTGGCTCCGCTTGGCAGGAAGGGCGCTGTTATGAGACCTTGTCTGTTCGGAAGGGTGGCGCGAAGGGTTAGGTCTTAGCGTCGCACAAATATCTAGTTTACTGTCTCGTAACCAATTGAGAGGGTGGCAACTCGAGCCGGTATTTATTTTCTTTTATTTATATTGTCAGTTCATCGTACCGGATTGTTATATCATTTCACTATTATGTAATTTACCGATACACAGACATAGGCTTATTTTATAAAGGTTGTGTGAACGGTTACAGACTTGTAATTAGAAATCTCTTACACAAACACAGATCTATTTCTGCCATGTTAAGCTTTACATATTATCATCGTAAGCCCACGAGTTATCCCATCTTGCAAAATGTTTTGTTATGTATTATGAACGACATTTTAATTATAGTTTTAGCTACGAGTATATGTACGTTTCTAGTACATGTTGGAATGACTAATACTAATTCTGAGTCTATTACGATATCATGTAACTACAGTATTTAATTTGAGGAAATAAGACTTGAATCTTGAAAAAAAAAACATGACTATCGAAATCACTCATAAATATAGAATAACAATACAGGTGGTCATCACTACACTAATAATACAATTTCAATTATTAACAACTAATAATACTCAATAAGAAATCAAATAGACTCGAACGACAGTTATAAATAAAACAATACGTATTATTGGGGGATGATAAAAATGTGCAAAACAAAGTGGAAGTACAACAAAGGCAGTTGTCAGGGGCAGACGGGGTTGTTACTGTCGGCCCAGGGATGGCGAACGACTTTGTTTTGTACATGTTTTTTATAC
The DNA here is from genome assembly GCA_002382865.2 of Heliothis virescens. NCBI lineage: Eukaryota > Metazoa > Arthropoda > Insecta > Lepidoptera > Noctuidae > Heliothis > Heliothis virescens. The sequence continues at coordinate 12,382,497 of NWSH02000050.1, read as the reverse complement.
GTAACAACTAGTTTTTTATTCCGGGATTGACGTTTGTAGTTGACTGTGTAAATGAGTGTATGTTTTTGAAAGCGAACCATATCAAATGGATTGTGAGGAAGGATCGCGCAGAGTGGTGTAGGTAGGTATGTGAAATTGTTTCAACTGTGTCTGTAATGCGGTTAATATTTGAAGTTGTTTCTAAAACAGGTACTTATAAACTCATTGTTATTGTTTTGTGTCTTCAATGTATAAATCTATAAGTATATATAAGTAGGTTGTCTTCAATGAGTGAAAAAATAATTTGTTTTATTTAGGTACTTACTTTTATTTGCTAACTCTAGTTAGAACTTTTATTTAATGCATGTAATGAACTATGAATAAAATAATAAATGTACTTGTAATCTCGATAAATCACATTTTACTTCAAAAATATACCAGTTATCGAGACACGTATTGCTACTATCACAGAAAAGTCACGTCTTACAAATATTATTTATATCTGAAACATAAAAAAGCGTTGTAATATGAAAAAGTTTATAAAATTATCTGTTCATCTCGTTTCTCAGATATACGATAAAATCTTTTTTTAAGCAGTTCAATTATTTCGATATTTTTCTTTTGTTTAACTAAGCAAAAGGATTTTTTTAATTTAAAATAATGGAAAGTTAAAATATTATAAGATTACATTGCTTTTGCAGTCTCATTATTTTTATAAAAAATATGTTTTAATATACCATTCGAGACGATATCTCTATTAATTTATTTGGATCCATTTAAAATTCATCTTTATTTGATAATCCTAAAATCTCATCACGGTTCTGAGAGATGTTTTTTGCGGAGGTTTCTAAATTAAATATAGTTGAAAATTTACAAAAAAAGAAAATACTATCGAGGAAACCATAACCATGGTCCATAGTCAGAATACTCGAGTAGTAATTTTGCTAGAAGGAAATAAAATACTTAAAAATCGTCATTAAACCAGTATCGATATCATTTACTTGCGGCATTCTACCGGGCAGCCCTACAGTGACAGCGGGGGTCGCGGGGGATATTTCCAGAGGGGGGAGTTATCAATGAGTGAGGTCTTAGCCAACTGTAGCTGTCTAAATCAGGGTTCTGATGACGTCAGCTAAATAGGACTCACACGCACTACTGGAAGGTATTTTCCGAAGATATTGGATTTCTATTGCTTTTTAGAAGGTACATATTTAGTGTTCGACAAAAAATATGAAACAACAACTTTAGCTTTTTTTGGTTTTTGGACATACAATATTTGAAATCGTTGTAATAAGATGACGTTTTATTACCATCAATAGAGTAAATGTACAGAAAGTCACGTACTCTATTATCTCACTTTGTCATAAAAATCCAGCCACGATCTCAATGAGCATGTTACGTTCGCAATAAGTAAGTTGGCACATGGCATACAGAGCAAGTAGCTTCTCATACATTTTACATGGACAAACGGCTTAACTCGCATCTCAGCCACTGCTACGCTCTTAACAATGAATATCACCAACACCGGTCTAACTTTGCAACGCCTCGGGCGAACTCCACAAAGGTGCAATACCTATTCACAACTACACACATAATATCCCAACTCGACCATCCGACTCAGTAGAATTTAAACCTTAGTACTTATACTCAAGGTTGAATATCAACAGTGGTGGTGGTAAAAGTGGAATGTTCTAGAATGTTTCCAAAAGGTTTTGAAAGCGCGGTCTCCTGGCAGGCATGTTTGCGTTGGCTCTCTGCGGCTGATGTAAGAATGACCTCAATAACCGACGGATTTGCTTCTTGTGATGCACTTTGCTAAAGTTTATTAGCAGCGAATGGTGACGTCACTCCTGCTCGTATAGTGTGAACGCTAAAATAAACATTACTGTTTGGGTACATAACGTGCGCGTTTGGCTTGCTGTTCTGCGTCGATAAGTTTTAATTATTCAGCGTTTGTGGTTGTTTAGTCTTTAATGATTGGGTCATTTTTAAGTTTAGTTTATTAACGATTATTTCAGCGCACATACACAATGCTCGTCACTTGTTTATGTTATGCATGTCAATAACTTGCTATTACCGTGATTTTGATCAAAACAATAAAATCTTTATCCATTTATATAGTCCTATACTATTTAGCAGCTACCCTTTTAGATAAGTCTCTGATCCAGTCATTCAGTTAATAACTCACTGTATATAAACTTTACCTCAGTGTAACCATTATCAAGTTTAGACAACCATTGTATAAATTATGGAATAATACCATCAAAAACACTTACGTGTAGATAGGCACGACGTAACACGCAACGCCATTTAATTCGCTTCACATTATAACCTTTTACAGCCTATCGAAATTTAATACAATATCCAGAGTCGTAAACCTTATCGGCTTGGTATCAAATTGTGTCGTAAACGGGCGGGGCCTAATGATGCCGTAAAGAGGCTGGAGCAGTTATCTACGCTACATCTGATGGATACGCGGATTGCTTCAAGTGAGCGCAGATTACTAGATGCGGGTTGCGGAGCCTGTCATCCAGGTGAGGGTAACGAAAGCTAGGCTTCTAATACTACTCATAATATTATAATGATAGACGATGATCCTTGTACTTAACTGAATCTTTAAAATTTAAAGTATTTGGATTACAAGCTCAAAATTAGTGAGCTGAAAATTGACACAGCAGGGTGAGAGGTTATTTTTCTTAAATAGGAATACAGAGAACCGATCCAAAATAACATTTCCTTGACTTCATGAATTTGTTATTGTATGAGTAATTCAAGTACTTCGGAGTAATCTAATTTCGTCGAGTATATTTGTCTAGTTCAATCAAACCTGAAGTACTCTCAAACTTTGTTTACACGTTACTTAATTTTAAAATAACACTAAGAACTAAGAAGAAATAACCATCCCATGTTTTGGTTTCATTGACTTATTGGTTTCCAATGGTCATTGAAAATTAATGGCGTTCTTTCGTTTACAACACATTCCACCCGTGGCACCGTCCGTCTTTTATTATTATGTCTTCAAGCGCTATGTTTTGACTTTACATATGACTCATTGATTTCTTTACTTCCTATAGTTTTCCCTAAACAAACAAGAGATAAAACTCTTATAAACAGTAAAGTCCCTACAGTCAAGTGATACTCCAAATTATTATTATCGTTGCAGCACTTCAAATATCATTTAATTACCTATAAAATTACTGTTGTCTACAATCTTTCCTTACTTTCTATCAGTCTGTGACGCGATGAAGGCTGTAGTGGTATTAGTTTGTCTGTTAGGGCTGGTGGTAGGTGAAGATGTGGTGGTGAGGTACCACCGGCAGGTGGGGATACCGGCCGCAGCCAGGAGGAGGATGCAGGAGTCCATGAAAATAGTTGGGGGCCTCAACTCTTTTAGAGGGGAACATCCTTTTCTTGTGAGTATTTTCAATTTTTGAAGTTCAATGATACCATGTTCCATGTTCCCTTCGCTATTTGATAGTTTTGATACCACGTAAATTCCTTTAGTAGCTAAATAAAGGAACTTCAATTCGCAGATGTAAGTGGACTTTTAGCTTGTAATAATTTTAGAAAATTTCTTGTATCAGGCAGGGCTGATAATCACTCTGAAGACAGATGACACGTCAATCTGCAGCGGGTCTCTGCTGAACCACTACTACGTCGTGACTGCTGCCCAGTGCTGGTATGATGGCGAGAGTGAAGGCAAGTACGTGCAGGTAAGTGAGGTGTAGACTAATGACTAATGTCTAGCGTGCAACCACAAGCAACTTCTCAATAGTATGAGATTGTATATTATTATTTGCTGGCGATTTAACATCAAGGAGTAAATAGTAGTTAGGTACATATTTTAAGAGGCTTGCCATTAGAAAGATTTGTTTATGTTATCTTTTGTCACTGTAGGTAGTATTAGGATCAGTGACACTGTTCTCTGGCGGGACCAGGCAGTATGCCAAGACGGTGACAATGCACCCTAATTACGACGCGAACAAACTGCTCAACGACATCGCTATGTTAGAGATTTCTTACGTTTCGTTCAATAGTAAGTATGCAATTTTATTTAAGTCAAAGTCATGAAAGTTTACTTTGTTGGCAGGTTTATGTCGCATTTCAAAAAAAATGTTCAAACTGTTTACATTTGTATATTTACTGTACATACTGCATACATTTGCTTCGTCCTGTTTCAAGAGTAGTTAATGTAAAATTCCTCTATTTCAGATAATATTAAATCAATAACTTTGCCTGTGGCATACTTCGGCTCATTCGCGGGCTACAGGGCACAGATCATTGGCTTCGGCAAAACATCCACTGGTAGAGTATTTTCTCTTCAAGCGTTAGTAAGTTTATCAGAACTGAACTCTTTATCTACACTTTTTGTGATATCACTCAGATGGTGCGTTAAATGAAAATGCGAGTCTTCGTGACGTGTATGTGACGGTGATGAATAACACTCAGTGCCAGGCGATATACGGCTCGTACGTGACCAGTGCCAACATCTGCACTAGTGGTGAGGGGAGCAAGGGTGCTTGCGGAGGAGACGGAGGCGGTCCTTTGATTCTGCGGCGATACCTCGGAGCTGCTGGCAAGGACCTCTTGGTAAGATCTGTCATTTCTTGTTTATATTTATATATTCTATTACATGAACTATCAAACTCGCTACGATCTAGCAGCATCTATTCAGTCATGGTTATCAAGTGTCTATATATTTTACATTCAGTTAATTTTCCCTCAGGTGGGTCTGGTGTCGTTCACGAGTGGCAGTGGCTGCGAGGCGGGCTACCCCACGGGACACACGCGTGTCACCTCCTACCTGAACTGGATCAACCGCTTCTTGTAAGAGGAGGACCATCGTCAGCACCAGTACTACTGACCCACCACGACATGGCTACTGCTTATAGTTATAACTATATGTGATATGTAAATAAAATGTCATGCAATTCAATAATTGATTAATTTTTAATGCCATGTTACCGACAGGACTTAAGTCTTGGTTGTCAAGTATAAGACCTTTTCCACTCCTCACAGAACTGACATTGAACTCAGTTCTTATAATAATATTCCAGGCATCCATTTAGGGCTCCTTGCTTCAGCTGGTATAAGAGGTTCTATTCTAAGAGGATATATTATAGGATTACTTGCTATAACATCCCTTCTCTTTCGGATGCAAGAACACTTAGAGTGGTACAAAAATAATCAGTAAACTTTGAGTTTAAATTAATGTAACCTAAAAATAAGGTTGTATATGCTGGGTTCGTGGGGAAGGAAAAGAAAGCAGATTTTTCTTCGATCTAGAATCATGAATTAAGATACTAAAAATAAATTTATTCAAACGTTTGACTCATTCACTAGGCAAAAAGACATCGACTCAGATAGTAGTTGTTTAGATAACGGTGCGCTAGGTGCGGTTAAATTACTCGCTATGTGACATAAATACTTCAAACGTTGAAGCTTCATGGACCACAGTGGTACCTGAAGTATTGACTGAGGAGAAACGAGTCTATTTATCTTGCATAGTTCCATTTTTCTTGTCGACAGCTAGATAAATGTACCTAAACCCAGATGCTTGCTTACGTTATGCTATTTTTCCCTCAAACTTCGAATGTGGCCGAGCCTACAACTGCAATGTTCGCCACATGATGTAAATTACTCACACACTAAAACGTATGAGCTGAGCAATGTGTGGATTATTGTTTCTCTTGCATTCATAAAACAGCAGAACAGATTTTGATGAAACTGAAAGTAATGTAGTTCAGAATGATATGTTACACTTATTTTTAGCTAGCTTCGAAAAGTTATAACTAGCGACCCGCCCCGGCTTCGCACGGGTGCAATGCTGATGTATTTATTATTGTACCAGGACAACATATGGCTAATCTCAGGAACTACGGGTCCGATTTAAAAAATCTTTCAGTGTTAGAAAGCTCATTTATTGAGGAGGCTATAAACTACTTTTTATCCGGGTGCGCGAAGTAGTTCCCGCGGGAAAGCGGGTGAAACCGCTGGCGGAAGCTAGTCTTACATAAGCATACTAATAATCGAGTGTCGATGATACTCAAAATCAAAATCAAAAAGCATTCAAAAAGTAGACTGAAAACAGCACTTTCTTGTTGTAACATCACTAATTAGTTTTACTAATTAGCACGTCACTAATAACTTCCGTCTATATGTGTCATTATCTGTATCCGGATTGACTTTGTAATTGTGGTGTGAGTCGAATGTGCTCCTGACAATAAAATATAATTTATCAAGATCCAAGACTTTTATTAATATTACATTTCTGAACGTCAAAATTACATTAGACAGCCCCAAAAACGCCCGCCCTTCACCACTTCCTATGTGTTTTTACTGGGAAGAAGAAGTGGAGCAACAAACTCCCCAGCAACACATGTCTGTCTATTCGATTTTAAGAATCTTTATGAAACATTAATATTATATAATATGATAAATAACAACCATGTTATAAACAATGTCAATTATGCTATAATTTAAATTAAAATGCCTTCAACCCCATATCGGCTAGCACACACCTTTATATACCTATGTCTATGAACTCAAGCAATGTACTACTTCTTAAAATCTTCAAAGGGAGCATGACGTACTCACTGCTACATAACTTAATAGCTACAAAAACAGTTGATTAGTGCCACGATCTCTAGTAGACCAAATGGACCTGCTCATTGAAACTGCACTGCACTAAGAATAAGAACGGGCCAAGTACTGAGCCTTGTGGTACGCCTAGCCGAACTGGAAGGCCTGACGATTTCGCTCCATAAAATATCAACGCATTGAAACCTATTATGTAAATATGAGTCTAGACATTAAGAGCTTCCTTTTGAACTCCGTAATATATGTCAACTTGCGCAAAAGTGTATCATGATGGACGCAATCAAAAGCTTTGGAGAGATACTGCTAACTATGTACCAGGACAGCATAAAATGTTTGAAGTTCATCCCTCGGGACGCTGGTGAAACCGCGAGGAACAGCTAGTAAACTATATATTTAAACCTTCCTTTTGAATCACTCTATCAATAAAAAAAACACATCAAAATCCGTTGCGTAGTTTTAAAGATTTAAGCATACATACATACAGACGCAGGAAGCGACTTTGTTTTATACTATGTTATATATATGTTATATTCTGTCACCTGTAGGATGCACCTGAGTTGAATCGAACCAAACAATAGATGACGAATAATCACTTGTATGCAGAAAAGTCCCTTGAGTGAAGTGATTCTCAAAATTATCATTTGAGTACTTCGAGTACATTAAGCTGTTATAAATTCGTCGTGTTTACAATTATTGACCACTTTCCGTCTGTTTGTGATACGATGAAGGTAGTGGTGTTAGTTTGTTTATTGGGGCTGGTGGTGGGTGAGGATGTGGTGGTGAGGTACCATCGGCAGGTGGGGATACCGGCCGCAGCCAGGATGAGGATGCGGGAGTCTATGAGAATAGCTGGTGGAATTAATTCATATAACGGAGAACATCCATATCTTGTGAGTTTTTTTTAAATTTATCATTGGCTTGACCGGCCTGTAGAAGTGATGAATTTGAGCTACGTCTCATTGATTGCTGCTTAAGTTATAATGTCCCTTTGTCTGTTAAATATACTTATCTATACTAATATTATAAAGCTGAAGAGTTTGTTTGTTTGTTTGTTTGAACGCGCTAATCTCAGGAACTACTGGTCCGATTTGAAAAATTCTTTCAGTGTTAGATAGCCCATTTATCGAGGAAGGCTTTAGGCTATATAACATCACGCTGCAACTATTAGGAGCGAAGAAATAAGGGAAAATGTGGAAAAAACGGGAAAGATTATTCATCCTTGAGGGCTTTCGTTGCGTGCGCTGAGAAAACGGTTCAAGATATCAAAAATATATGTACGAAAGAATTATTCCTCTTAAAACGAGCTAAAAAAATGTCCGCGACAGTATATGTCTATCTTTTAAGATTAACTCTCTAGAACCGTTTTTATGGTAATCTTTGGTGGAAATGAATGCATTATTTGTTAAGAGTTGTATCAACGTAATAATATTAATCTTTATCCAAATAAATAATAAATATTGTTGTTGATTAAGAGTATTTAATCTATACTAATATTATACAGCTGAAGAGTTTGTTTGTTTGTTTGTTTGAACGCGCTAATCTCAGGAACTACTGGTCTGATTTGAAAAATTCTTTCAGTGTTGGATAGCTCATTTATCGAGTAAGGATATAGGTTATTTAAGGAAGGTATTTTTATCCGGGTGCGTCGAGTAGTCTTCTATCTTCTTCTTCTTCTATCTTCTTCTTCTTTTATATATATAAAACTCAAAGTCCTGACTGATTCACTGACTCAACATCGCAGGGCCCACACCCGTGAACTATAAAGCTGATATTTTTTCACAGAGGTTCATCTTAAGACTCTGACGCGTGTTAAGAAAGGTTTTTTGAAATTCGTGTCCTAAGGGGTTGAAAACGGGTGGAAGCTTTGTATGGGAATGAATATTAATT
>NWSH02000050.1:12351311-12373007 GCA_002382865.2 Heliothis virescens | reverse complement strand
GTAATTTGTATAGAAGGCTTATGATTTTTGAAGAAAGTGACATGAAATTTTGAAGATAGGTTTCTCTTAGGATGTAGACATCGCATCGCATTTTACAAAAATATACTCCTGGAGGTGTAAAACGGGGGTTGGTAGTTTGTATGAATTGTAATGTTTTTGATGTGTTTACCTGATGCAAAACCGCAACAGACGAGCTAAACTATAAGAGATACAAGAATGGTGCCATTGTAAAAATTTATCCACGTGATGAAATTTTTCTGCTGAGATATTTAATTTGAAGATCTAGAACACCTTATGTGGAACTTCAAGAGCCCAGCTATACTATAACACGTGTAGGAATGATGTCTTAGCAAAAGTTGTTTAATCTGGTGGGTTGACTTACAAAAATGAAAGTTCTGAATCGCCTCGCATATTCAGTCGCTACCGGGCTCTTAGAATACGACATCAGATGCTTCAGATCTTTGATTTTGACGACCCCGTTGTCGCTGGCATAAGCGACATGATCCGCGTACGAAGTCGCGGGCAGAAGCTAGTATAACAATAAGTTGCTACGTATGTATCAGGCAGGGCTGGTGATCACTCTGAAGACAGATGAGACATCAGTTTGCGGCGGGTCTCTGCTGAGCCACTACTACGTCGTGTCTGCTGCTCAGTGCTGGTATGATGGAGAACAAGAAGGCAAGGATATCCAGGTACATGATAAACTACACACTAGCCTTAACATATCCTAGTATATATCTTGTAACAACTTGCAACACTCAGTTCACAACCAGATGGGGACGTAGGAGATTCCTGGTCTCCTTTTAACAGATCTGAAACAATCTAAAGAAATATTTTCTGAGAAGGTCACTGCCATGTGTAGAAGATAAAGTAATGATACTTAATTTTTGTTTTAGGTAGTTCTAGGTACATCAAAGCTATTCTCTGGGGGCAAAAGGGTAACGGCCGAATCTGTGACGTTATACCCTTACTATGATATCGACACACTGGAGAACAACATCGCGATGATCGAAATTCCCTATGTTTCACACAACAGTAAGAACCTGTTACTTAGTATTTGCATAAATGGTGCTAATTCAAAATCATGTCAATATTCAAGGTGACTATATACCTTGGGATGTTTTTCTACTTCACAATGATAGTTTTTTATTAATTTCTTCCAGGTTACATAAGTCCGATAACTCTGCCTGTTGCGTACTTCAGCTCACTGCAGGGTTACAAAGCAGAAATAATAGGCTACGGAAAAACATATTCTGGTCAGTTATTTTTTATTACTGGATCATTTTGATTGGCTCCTTTGATTAACCTATTATACTCGTACATATTTCTTTTAGGTGGTCCATTAGATGAGAGTTCCTGTCGTCATGATTTGAATGTGACAGTTATTAGTAACAGCCAGTGTCAGGAGACATACAAGTCCCACGTAACAAAAGATATTGTCTGCACCAGTGGTGAGGGAGGCGTGGGCGCATGCGGTGGAGACCAGGGTAGTCCATTGATCTTGCCCCGACACTCTTTAGCCTATGGCAAAGACCTGTTGGTAAGTAATATTTGATTAATACTGGCAATTTTGGTAGCATTAGTTACTGTTATATAAGTTTTCTGGAGCTTGGTGTTTGAAGGCCGCAGTAACTTATTGAGTAATCCATTAGGCATGTAGGATTTCTGAAGTAAGCTTTGGGCCTATGGTTATGGGACGAATGGACGGTGACTTACCCTTTTCTCACCATTTATAGGTCCTGCCGTATCCTAAGTTTCATTCTAATTATTTGTGTTCAGGTGGGCGTGGTGTCATTCATGTCTGTCCATGGCTGCGACGCGGGCTACCCCACGGGCCACACGCGTGTCACCTCCTACCTGCGCTGGATCAATAGCTTCTTGTAAGAGAAGCATCCACTACTGACCTATGTACATCATGATTTATGGCAATAAACGTATCATGCAATTGTAAATATTATGATTTCTAAAACCTTGTCACAGTAAGGACAGCGTCAAGAATTACAAAATTATTACATTTCCATTTAATTTAATACCCCATTTCTCAGAAGTCCAAGTGTTTAGCAAAATACCGGGTATGCAATAGATAGTACGTACAGCATGAAATTTCACATAAATAATGGCTTAATAACTGAAGCAAATAGTGGTTCCGTAGATAACGCCGAGTGGGGTATAAATTATTCGCTGTGACGTAAACACTTGAGAGCGTCGTGGACTAAGTCAGGACTTGGAGTGCTGGGTAAGGAGTAACAGCCTCCACTACTGGTTTATGACACGTTTTGGTGATTAAGGTGTCACTGTGGAGAAGGAATGAGGCTATGTCTTGTATAGATACACTAAGCCAGAATAACAACTAGACATGTAGAAAACGTTCTGTGTCACCTATATACATTTAGGTCAAGAAAAAAGTATTTTGCAAGGCAGAAGGAGTGGCACCTAACACTTAGCCTTTTATAATTAAATAAGGTGTCCAAGTTTCCGTACAGTCGGTTCGGGCGATGCAGGTGCAGGTGACAGAAATATTAGAATAGTGCTGGAGACACGCTCCTTTACCCTACTTTGTTACATTACTTGAGAATACAACGTAAGCAAGGAATCGTTATTTATTACTCGATATTTTATTGAATTCTTTAGCCTGATGTAAAGGAAGTACTTACTTAATCATAATAATGTTATTCTTAAACTGTGTTTGAATATCGCTAACGTGAGCAGTGTTGTGAGTACTTTGTGGTGGTAGTAGTCTCAATGTTCACATTCTAATATCCTACTATGACAAACTAAAAAAAAAACAGTATGTAAGTAAATATCATAAAAATATGAGCACTGAATAAAGAATGCGTTCAGATGTTTATTCATTTCAATAAACCTGACAAATAAACTAAATATTTTAATTTCACAGAAATGAATAAAATTATCAAATACACTTTTCAATATACAGTTAAAATACTGAAATTAATTCGTCAATTGGCAGTCATTTAACTCTTAAAATCCAATTAATTACAGTGGGCTCTTGTTACCGAGTCAAAATAGCCGGCACTTTCAGCCCTATGTCGAGTGTATCCCAGGTCCAAGGACCTTCGGCTAAGCGCTCTTGAAGAGGGTTCTGATGATGGATTTACTCTTCACCTTGTATTGACGAATGACATTTAGATACACTCATTTTTAGGAACTCTATAAATAAGTGGCAGTATGTTTGTAAATGACAGGTTTATTTTCGTCATGACGTGTACAGGTTTTCTTTCCAAGTCTTTTTGCTTTTGTTCTGATAAAAATAAATAGAGAATTATATTCTCAGCCTATTATTTTCTGCTAACAAAGATGGTTTTTCTTTAGCTAATATTTACTTAAAGAGATGTACCTATTAGTACAACAAAACTTCTAACAATGAGAACATCTGCCGGAAAATTGCCTGCGAAACCAAATTAACCTTTTTGTCTTCATCGCTCTTAACAAGTTGTTGTACAAGAAAAGCCGGGCTTAAACTGTGTTTTGTGTTTACTTTAGGATCTGCTTGAATAGCTGAAGCCCTGATTCTTTGGGGCTATGAATGTTAATTAGTTATTGGCAAGTTAATCTCAGTTTGTCTGGTCTTGTTGCTGCCCCACGTGAACCGAAAAATGTAGGAAAGTAGGTACGTAAAATATTTTTTACATTATACCTACTTATACGTATATTTCAGAAGCTTGCGAAGAATAAGAAGATTGTTTTTTGTCAATTAAAGTTTTTGGAAATGAGGTCAATATTTTCGAGTTTTTTAAACATTTTTACTCTGAAATATAAATATTCTATACATAACAGTTTTCACTCGTCGTATTTCCTAAAACAAGAGCAAAAAAAAACCTTGCAAAAAGTAATGGATTTATTGACATTCGCTATAAACAATACAATAAATGTCTGTCATCGGCGGTGAGCGAATATATTTATGTGTCTGTTTGTTCGTTGATCAATCAGCCGGCGGATCACTCGGTTGGGAGCTATCAGGGGGAATCAATCGGCGACCGACATTCTTTGTAATATCATGTTGCGGTACCTTCATTATTATATGTCTATCTGTCATTATTATGTCTCAGTTATACAGATGCAACCCCTGGTTAAATTATTAAAGAAAGATTAGTGTATTGTAACTCCGAATTTGCTATTGAATGCAAAGTTTTTTAATGTATATGTGTATGCCTGTTTACTGTCTATCTATATGTCCTGCGCGGCTGGCTGACCTCTGACACTGAACCTTGACACTATCATTATGGTTTATCACTTATCATGCTCTCACCTTCAACCAACATGCTAGATATTCTTTCATCCATATAAAAACACAATAAACTTAATAATTACAACATAGTTCTGGAACATTCCACCTTTCAAATTGCAAAATTCTAGGATTCAAATATTCGCCAAAGTTTTACGCTAAGCATTAAGAAACTTGGACATTCCGAAGAAACCGTTTTCATAATAAATCTTGGAAACTTTTCAGCATATTGTCATCGAGGATGGAGTAAAGCGTCCGAATCAAATGTAGCGCGCTCTCACAACCAAATGTTTATTGTATAACATTACTTGACTGAAACATGTCTTGAATTCGGTCTCGGAAATAGTTCGTATTTTTTCGGGTTGATATATTATTTCTTGTGAATATTACGTAAAGAATAGCCTAGAACCTCAAACGCATTTATCTTTATTTTCCAAATACGAAGAAATTATATTACATAATAAAAAAATTGCGTAGACATGATATAGATTACCCTTTAGCATCGACAAAACTTATAACATTATCATGTAGTAGGTATGCTAGTTACGTAATCTTTAGTCACTATTCATCAAAACTGTCATTGAAGGAAAATACCTCATTACGTTAATGATCAGGGAGGTCTGTACCAATCTCCTTCCACCCATTCTCTGAAATATACTTGAATTAGGTACACGAGAAAGCATACAATGATAAGGGTTTCCTATAAGTAATGATGTACGTACCTACGTAATTTGTAAATATTGTGATACTTCAATGTAATAAGACTATTTATTTTATGATCAGTTACCCAATACAAAAAAAGAGGATCTCTTCAACATAACACGGTCGACTTCTATTTTAAACTCCTGCGACGCTGCACCCCACAAAGTCTTCCACAGAGCGTCCGTCCTATTTTCGTACCCATTTTACACTTTACGATCTTCAATATTTTTATGACAAAGTTTTTACATGGTTACTAAGCAGACGACCTGATGTTGAGAGCACTGGGGTGTTATACACAACAATGACATTTACCTGTAATAAACACCCTTTAAATGTCAAAGTGCTCGTGACATAAATATATAAGTAGGTGAGGTTCCTAGAATGTATACTGCGGTGCCATGCACTACACGTCAGTCAGTCAAAACTACTAAACCATTCAACCTTTGAAAACTAGGCGATGGTCGTATTATTACTATTACGGTCGCGAACAATCGACCTCGCAATAAGTTAATAATGAACCAAAATGAAGTAATCGCGATGTGGCCGACCACAGCGCGGACCCATCTGACAACTGTTCATATTAAAATTTATTAAAATGGCCCCTTGGGTATTGCAATGCAGTTGGAAATGCTAAAATATAATGTGTTTCAGTTTTCAGCGTGAAATCTGAACTGACGTTATTCATAAAGAATGGAGTTGGAATAATATCTTGCACGTCCAACTTTTATGTAGGTAGGTATGCTGACAGTTCCGTAAACATTAGTCAGTACTATATTGTATTTAAGATTTAACAACTAGCACGCTTACAACAGCAAAACATGAATACTGAGGTCTAATACATAGGTACTTCAAACCTGAATAGAAGTCATCAAAGTCATTCCACTTCTAGACAGAAATAAAACCCCTCAACATAGGTATTGAATTGATTCCATTATAAGGCACTAGCGTTCATTAACACCAGTAATGCTCAATGGGTCGGACAGGCCCGCCCCGCTCGATCCCGCACGCCTCGTTAACGACAACCTTTCATCTGATTAACTGCTAGCCTTTTAAATACTCCTCTGTTTCCCAGTTTTATTGCTCGGATTCCGTCCGCGCGACGTGACTCGTCATGCGAGAGATGAGAATTAAACAGCTTTATTGCATAACCATTGCGGTCCTTATTACAACCCTCGATCATAACTACACGAATAAAAATCAATGGATGTACGAATAATTATCATTTCAAATTGAGGTTTGTGTTTCGGTAATGCGTGACCATTGTGGAAACGAATGGTTGTTAGCGGCTAATTGGATTGACTTTCATTACTAAATTAAAACATTCGAAACAATTCTGACTAAATGTGAATGCTTTTTATTCGATTTTATCTACAGCACACGTTAGACACAAAATGTATTGGCGCCTAGTTAGGGCACATAAAACTAACTGGTACATAAAACTGACTGGCTTATATTAATAAAAGTGAATGTAGTATCAAGAATTTATTGCTTTGAATACAGAAACAATTTTACGAATGAAAAAGTGATGTTTATACAGTGAGGTATCTTTCATAGCCATTACTTTCTATAAGGGTTATATAGCTTTTTATGCCCAGCATTTAATCCTTAGAAATAAGAAAATGTATTTCAAGAACTCGCGTAAAAATGGCATGTTCATGAAACTAGCAATTTCTGCAAAAACGATGTTAAACATTTATCTAACGACTGACTTTCACAAGAACTAACGACGAGATTTTTGCTACTAATGTCGCTATTATCACGCACAAACTAATGAACATATAAAACACCTTATAAACTAGAGCTGTGCACACTACATTACACCGTAAGTTGAACAGAATAGAAGCTAATTTAGCTTGACAACGAGGATCGGTTATTGAATTTCTTCTGGTCAGTGGGTCGGCTCACGTAGTTGTTTTCATATAGTTTGTGAGATGTTTCCATAGCTAATGTATACTTGTGAATGAAATAATTAGGTACGTCATAATATCTACACTCAGATATTTATTGCTATGGTCTGATTTTCATCGGATTGTATGTAAACAGACTATATTGATATTGATAAAACATGTCGATTGTTGAAATTATTAGAAGCGTTTAATCAAACAATCTGGTTGCTAGGGAGTTTCATCATTATTTTTTCTTTCGAGCTCTACTAGGTGAAAGACAAGTGATGTTTTGGGGGTGCTATCCAATACAGCTAGCGTGAAAAAGTGTTAATTTCACTAGCCTAATTCCATGTAAACTCATTTGACTGTAAAACATATAACAAGAAAGAAGTTTAATAGCAAGAAAATGCTACAAGAAAAACATATTAATAGCACACTAAACCCTCACAATCTCACATCTATCTGACTAAAAATATAATAAATAGGCCTAACTCCTCAATGAGAAGTAGAACAGTAATGACCGATAGTACCAGGACTACATAGAATGGGTCACGTACATATAACGCGAGTCGTGTCGCACTGTACAGGCGACAACAGGCTAACCTATCCCAATCTGCCAAATTTTACCAGTCGAACATTAACTTTCCACTATTGTGATAAGGTTGAAAATCTATTGAAGAAATTTGACAGAATGTGGTAGGATGATGTGCTGGCGTCTGTACTACAGTCCGCCACGCTGATCGTATCGCCTGATTGCCGCTCAAACTAATAGTGCTTTTAAAATTGTTGTTGTTCTATATTGTATAAGTACGTAATAGAATTTTGTCATGAATTTGTTGCTGTTTATTTTTGTTTCAGAATTCAGTTCTATTAGAAATAGTTTTGACAAAAATGCAGCGCATTCTTTGCTTACTAGTATACAAACAAAGTCCTCCCTATCGAGGGATAGGGAATGCAATAAAATTAAAATCTGTATTCAATTTGATTTTCACCAATATTTAGAAAATATGAGGAAAGTTAAGGTCTAATTTAATCACACGCACAAAGTCGCGCAACACGCTAGAGCTACGTAACAATATGTCAATAAAGTTCACACGTTCGATACATAAAATAACTTTAGATTGACCTTTTATTTCATAAAATAAAATAATATTTACAAATTAACTGCACGGCTCCTATTCAGATCACGTGTTCAGCTGTTATCACAAAACAAAGTGAATATTTTAACTAATTGGACGAAAAAACAATATGTTTTATTTGTATTATTCTCAGTAATTAAAGCTGTACATAGAAACAAAATAACAAATGAATTTCATGAATCAATTAAAGACATTTCCAAATATTTAAAGAGTGAAAAGGGTCCTTTGTACATAACAGTAGGTAGTAGGGCGAGGCAAATTGAATTGAATTTCAGATATTTTTTTAAAACCCTCATCAATGGAGTCCATTTGATCGGGATGAGCAGGTCCTTAAAAACGCGTGGAAATAGGGAATTGTAGGCTAAGTGAGTAATGGATTATATTGACGACATTATGTGGGGAGGGATTTGCGAACACCGCCTCGGGTCGCTCGGGTAAGGCTTTCGGGATTGCCCTAAATTGTTTAGAGAAATTCCCAGGCTTGTTCATTTGCGAAGCGTCGGGTGTTCTATTTAATATTTATTGA
Source organism: Heliothis virescens (assembly GCA_002382865.2). NCBI lineage: Eukaryota > Metazoa > Arthropoda > Insecta > Lepidoptera > Noctuidae > Heliothis > Heliothis virescens. The sequence goes on along the minus strand of NWSH02000050.1, from coordinate 12,364,511 downwards.
TACTAATTTAAGGTTTGCTTTTCGATCCTTGACCTTGACCCTAATATTAAGATTGTATTGCTATGATCACAGTGAGGGAGTACGCATTAAACATTCATAGAATAAGATCGATAAGGTAAGAATGTCGGCTAAACAACCAGAACGAGATGAAATCACTCTTGTTTCTCAACACTGAAACTAAATGATCACCGATGTATGGATGGCACATGTCAATAACAAATCAAAGCCAAAACGGGAGAACTTCCAAAAATGCTTGTTTAATGCAAACGTTCGCATGAGGGATGTCCGTCCGTCACATCCGATCGCAATAAATCGTATCGTGTCGCATCCGTCACGATGACGTGCCGCGTCCTCGCCGACCGGCAATTATTTATGTGCGACAACGACGCTAATTGTGTTATGGAAACACACTCGTGTTACTGATGACATCTTCATATAAACTGTACCATCTGAGTAAAAGAAAAGATATTAAGCCGCACAATATATACGAGTGCCATTGTGTAATTTGTTACATTACAGTTAAGCTCGTAAGCCGTTTACGTACGTAAAATAAATTTTCAAATTTCGACACGATGACTTTAAAATGTATTGACAAAGGTAATCTGGTATTAATTATTGGGTTATTTCAATTGGACAAACAACACATTACATTAATTAATGCGGAACGGAGCGCGCCCGCTGACACAAAATATTCCGCGCTGTTAAGTTGTATATATTTTGTTTCAATGATTATTTAAATATAGTAATGTTAATGTAAGTCTTATTGTTATTTAATTATGTTAACCGCGGATGATTGGATAAATAACTTCCAAAATACTTTGATTTGCACTGACTTTTCATAATGTTCCCTTCTAACCACGGTATTTACACTGTGGTATTTAAACGTGTGTGTGCAAAGTCACGAGTCACAAGTATGTCATAACTTCTGTGTATGTGTGTTTAGTAACAATGAAACCAATTAAACTGGAAGTTTGAGGAAATTACTAAGTTTGATAATAATTGTTTGTTCTCTGACATGCGCGGCACAAACCGACCGACGAGCTTGTTGTTATGTAGGTAATAATATTGTTGTTACACATGACGGATATGGAAACTCAACCTTAAACCGTGGAATATTTAGCTTTAAGTATTACTACAGAGTTGTGATTAAAAGATAAATATCATAAACATTACAATTTTCTCCCACACTCAAAGAATATTCGGCAGGAATTTAGCACAAAACTCTATCGTACTTAGTTGCTACATATTTCACAGCCTCCAATTAGTTAACATGCTGCTATAATTAAACTCTATTCAAATAAAAGATCCGCGTAGTCCACACACGCGACCTGCGCCGGAACATAATAACAGATTTCAGTCTAAATTACTACATGAAAGCTTCACTATTCGGCGACAATAAGGCCTCTACGACCCCACACAACTTTATTTAATCACCAAATTAGTGCAAAATAACCCTTAAGACGTTGAAGATAAAGTTGAGACGAGTGGTAAGTATTAGTTGGCAGGTCATTAGTTTCAGGATAGTGATATTTCGCCAGCCATGCATCACCCTGATATATGACATAATGAGGATAGGAATTTAGTGTCATAAAAGAGCTTACTCGGACATTATTACAGAGACATTCGAGCCATGTTTTGTTCCGAGCTATTTTAATATCGTACTTCTAACAAAGTATAATGAAAATGTTAGTTCTACAGAATTTAAGTGCATTTTAAGCGCGTTCTTTGTTCTACAAATAAGAATTTATAATTTATATTTAGAAATAATATTAAAATGGACATAATAATATTTTCTGTAGGTTCTATACATAAAATTGTTCTACTTCAGAAGATTGTAAGAACATTTTTAAAACTGAATTTCACTTTTGCTTGCTCATGAATTTCCCTCACTTCTTGAACTTTGTGCAATATCGTGTGACGTCAGAGTCAGCAAAACGTGTAGAATGTAAAATTGCCGGCTCCCGGTATTAGGTCAACTATGTCCCCGGAGGTGATGTAAGCGAACTATGTGATTTGCCTCTTAACAATAGGTGCATTACTTGCATGGTTTTGTGGACATTACCTCAAGGATACTTAACGAGAAATAAACTAAGTAATAGAAGAAATGACTTTTGAAAAGAACCATAATATTCATATTACAAAAAGAAGGGACTGCCATGGATATAAAGATCTCATGAAGACTAGAAGTGACATAAAGCCGTCCGCCATTACCATTCACGCGGCGGCCTGAGCGTACCTCACTGAATGCGAGGACTTTTTAATAAAGAGCCCGCAGACGATATGCATGCCGTGCGAGCTCGCGTACTACGCCACCTATTTATACGCATAAATGCACTGCGAATATTATCGGAACACGAGTTAATACACGGGAATAAAATCGTAAACGTTATTTAAGAAAATTGGTCATGCTTGGAAATAAGAATCCGATATTCATTAGGCCAGGGATTCTAGCGATTACTATAAAAACCATATGTTAAAGGTCACTTTCAATTTATATAAGGTCTACGTAAATTGATATTTGGAAGGCTACCTAATCTGCACGTGAGTGGAGACAAGCAGATAGATAGGTCACGATAGAATTACGATATAGAATGTGATGTGCTTATTACTGATTACGTAACGAATAAGTTATCTCAAAATACGTTATTAGTATACGAGCCTGTTTGATCGCGATTTATCTAGGATACCACAAATCAAAATTCTGAAGTTTATTGACATTGGTTTTAATATTACAACTGTCATCAGGTTCGTCAACACTAATCAAGAGTACTGGTAACTAACATGAAACTACTATAGCAAATCTTCATTAAATCCACACAGTATATGTACAAGAACCGCGTATCAATAATATGACGCTATAACCTCAAAGGGTTAACTACTAAACGTTTCCTCCAAACAGTCGTCAGCACACTAATCAGGCTTCATTGGCTGAGAGCTCGAGAGGAACCTGCGTTAATAACCGCCTCTAACCGTATTCCCGCAGGCGAGCAGGCGCGTTGTGTACCATTGTGATACTGTACCATACTGCGGTGTACATCACTATGACTGACACTCGATTATCTCACAAAGCCCCCGGGGATTATCGTCATTAGACGTACTTTACTTGTTAGATAACCCCCACCGCAGGGCCGCAACAGATACTCTAATGGGATATTACTTAGTACCTACTACTATGTCTGAATAGGGTTATTATTTGGTATATAGATAAACAAATAACGTGTGTACTTAATTGGATTGCTGATAAATCAGATTTACCACAAATGATACAAGTTAACAAATATTTTTCCGGTAAAATGCGTGAAAAATATTGGTAAGAGTAAAGCAGCAGAAAATATTGAAGAAGCCAAAAACTAGAAATATATAATAATGTTTGGCAAGGGAGCCGTTGGTGGAGAGTCTTGTCCTATATAATAACCCTCAAATATTGACGCGGGGGCCCTTGACTCAAACATTATTTTTTCATCGAGTCCATGTTTGTTCACTTTCCTAGCTAAACAAAGTCGCCAACGTTTTTCAATGTCCTTTATTAAATCTGGTGATGTATGATGCGTGAAATTGTTCCTAAAAATATATAAACATTCTGGTAAAAGGTAAACGAAAGGATTAAACGGTTTGTTTACCATTTCGTCTGGTGATGATATAGAAATAGGGTTTAGTGTGGACACACATAGATTTCGATGTTTGTGATTTCAGCGAGTTCTTTGAAAAATGGGACGTCGATAAAAACGGAATGGTAGAATCGGAATACGTTCAAATATTTCACAAAACTGCTGCACGTGAGGAAGCGCGGAAAAGATAAATGTCAAAGAATTCACGTGTGACGGCGGTTTCAAATAACGGTACACGTTTGACGCGCTATCGCGTGTCGGGACTGACGCACGCGTGTAGGCGCACCACCCCTTTGATCTCGCTTACAGGGAAATGTGGAGCGAATTCAATAACGTTTAACGGCAATTTCGTTTCTATTAGCTCAATGTTTATTTTGTTGGTACTATGATTTTATTTCAATCGTACACGTGTACTATTGAATTAATTTCTCTCGTGATTTTAATTTGTCTGTGAGATACAGTTACATCTTAATTTATCACATTTATCGTTTATATTTTTCATTAAATAACTTTGTGACGATCGAAAAGCGATTCATCAAATAAAGCACGTAGATTTCATTTCATGAATTAGCGATTCTCGTCGGCAGGCGTACATCAAACGCGTATTTCCCAATTTCAAATCCACTTTACATTTTAATACAGCACGCAGCTTGTGCACAGGTCCGGGCGGCACGTGGGCGCCCTTTGTGCCACCAATAAATTCGTAAAGCGTTATGTTTGGCGACGATCAATCACGGAGGTATTAACACGAGCCCGGCGCTCCTTTTATTTCATCAATATCGTGTAGCGAAATGAACCCAAGCTATCGGAAATTCAAACCCTCTGCTTTCGGCTTTAAATATGAAATTCGGTTAAAGTTCCGGTTAATTTGGTGGCTGCGGGAAGTTTGCTAGAAGCGAAGTTTGTGCTCGAAAGAGATAAACTGCTATCGGACCGGGAAATGTTCAGCTGTGGTTCCAACACGTATTATGAGCAACAAGTTACGTGTCCGCAATTACTAAGTTAGCTATTACATCTCTGAATGTCGTTTGGATAATATTGGTTCAAAAGAAAACTTCACCTAAACGTTGATGAACAGCATTAGTTACAAACTAATGAATGGCCTTGCTTGGCCTTTTTATGAAGGCAATTAACTACAACTTATTGGGAACATTTATGTTTGTGACGTGGCCATACGTATTTATATTTTGCAAACGCAAATTCCTACACGAATTACAGTTATAATCCTTAGTTGTACAACATATAAAAAGAGAAACAAAACCCTTATCACGTCGGCGACTACAACAAACTACATTGTAGGACATTCCGGCGCAATACGAGCGATACAACAAAAGTAGGCGATCATTACACGGCACTAAGAGTTAGATCAAACTGCTGACCTGTCGTTAAACCCGGCTCGCGCTGAACGCTCGTTAAAACATAGCTCCTGACCTACAACTACAGACAAATATTGTCAAATATTTTGTACACGTTTCCTAGCGTTATAAGGATATTTTGTTTGAATAATATTTGCTTAATCAGAAATATTACATAGGTAATCTTAAATCTACCGATTCGGTGTACAAATTATTGTTGGCTTAAGTTATTGCTTATTATTCCGGTATAACAAACAAATCCTACGGGTAGAATACATAGAGTGAAGCTACTTACGTATTATCTGATGAAAGTGTTGTTAAAAGTAAATATAATAGATTGAATAATGAAAACAATTTCAGGAATCACTATATCCAATACTTACACTGAAAAATAATATTCATACGTAGATTGTAGATAGCAATATTGGACCAAAATTCCTTGAAGTTGTTTTTACAAAGAACAATAATTATTATATTCAATACTTGGAAAAAATATGCATATTTTAATATAATAGTGCAGAAACTTAATACTCAGTAAGTAAGTACCTAAATATTTTGTTTACTTACGAAAAAATAAAAATGCTTTTGAAAGAGTTGTTTCGTTGCAATTATTTCTGCGAATCTTGTAGTCGCTTATATTCCTATATTAGCATGTTTGTTTCTTTTTATATCTTTTTGTATTTTAACAAAGGTCTAAACGCTAGTTTACCTATTTATGTACATAAAATATGATATTAAATCACAATAAAAATTGAAGCACATTCTAAAAGATTTCACTATTCATTTCAATGTTTAATAACTAATTTTTACAGACAAGAAAAATGTAATGAGAATAATTGTTCCAGAGAACTTGTTTTCAGTACAAAAATCTCGCGAAACCTCATACATTTTTAAGTGAGCCAGTTTAATGCTACTCTTCATCACAGGGTTTGAATGTTTTATACAGACAGATAATTTAATTCGTCGTTGCTGCGAATTATTCAAGGTAACTCCAGAAAAGATTGTTGCTTCCAGCCCTTGTTCTGCACGGATTATTGTTTTAATCCGGACGCAAAGTCCGTGTACTCCGGATAATACCGCGCTCCGACTCGGGTTTAGCATCACACGTATATTGTGCATGTATCATTCACATTTATTATTTAATTTACTCTCTGAATGTGTATCGTTCGGAACAGGTATTCGCTTCAACAATAATTAGACAATGATGGTGCCGTGCCCCATCTGATAGAGCGCGCCTATAGCCTGGCGCTGTTCCAAGCTAATAATTGACGATATTTTGCTGTTTTGCCAAATTCTTGATACTAAAGTTCCCAATACCTTTTATTCAGTTTGAGATACAGCTCAACCCAGTTATTGCGTAAGTATGTATATAAAAGTGCGAGCATTTCTGTTCGTGTTTTATCGAACATTTCGATTAAAGACTGTAACAAGTACGATTATATTCCGTAGATACTTGGCAAACTTCGACAAGAAGAAGGCGTGTTTCGGCAAAGTCAGGTGCCAACCGGTCATCATATTCGCTCACGAAAACTCCGCACAAAAACTTTGCCATTAAGGTCAGAACAAAGAAACGAAGAACAATACCAATTATAACTCTTAATCCATTTTCTGAAGGTCTATTTTCTTTTGTACACATAAACCTCCGTAAAGCAATCATCTTTTAATTTGTTCTGTAAGTTGTTTCAAACTGTACAATGGATGAATCGAATTTATTCGAAGTGTTTCAATTAAAAACGGATAAAGCTAAAAGCTAAAAGTAATATAAAGTAATATAAATAAAGTAAAGCTAAAAGTATTATTATTCCGAAATCAGCCCTTTGATATTCATTGGACAAATTGGCTCCTTCCGCGTGCTATTTACATTCTGTGTAGCGTCAATCAGTTCGGCGGTGTCACGCCCGCGGTCGCAATCATTCCGGTTCTTTGATGCAGCCAAACCGTTCCTATTCTGTATTCGGATTTTCCAACAAACATATTTTATTATAGATCGAAGATTGTCCCTATCGGCATGGATACAATGCGGTACAAACACATCGCATGACACAGAGCCTCCGCTCCGAGTTTTAGCTACAATATGATTTAAATATTGCAATAGTGCACAAGTAAAAGCTTTCCGCCCGACTTTACGAGCGAAGTGACCTATTTTCCTTTGCCGCGGAAACAGACAGCTGATCACAGAGATGTTTTTCCTTTCCGAAATCAACGAGAATGCAAACAAATACTTACTGTTTAGTATTGGTAGATTAGTGTATCATCAGGAACACTTGATATTTTATTACGTCAAGTTTGTAGGAAGTAATAAAACGAAGTTGTCCCTGAGGCTAGTTTAGCGTCGCCTTCAATAATTCTCACAAATAAACAACTTGGGGACGAACTTGTCGGACAGTTTGAAACTTTCTTCAGGAATATTTGATGTGTTTTGATTACGTGGGACAGAGCTAATGAGCCGAGTTTTTCGGCTCGTTTGTAGTTGCTTGTCATTAATTCGTGAACACAACAAAGTTTATGTGTGCGCACAACTCATTTGTTTTCCTAATTTCGAGTTACCTGTTTCAGTTGGCTTGTTACAGTTTGATCAGATCGCGCTGTAGATTAGCCACGTAATTGCATCATATCCTCAACATATTTTTATCCCGAAATCTTTACGTGACTTTTGAATTCAGTACAAAAGTACCCATGATTGTTATACCACAGCACGTGAACAACGCTCCAAACAAGTTTCGCTAGTACGAAGCGTCAGTAAGTTGGCACACGTGAACGAGGCGATATGAACAACCTGTGCTCTGCATTGTATCACTTAACATCGGAACTAGTTCGCGCCGTGCGAACTGTTCAGGCCAATTAATATGGCAGACAATCACAACTTGTGAACTTCGCTCGAGCTGTTTCATATTGAATATTTGTCACACACACACACGAACACGAAGTTTGTGTTTTAAACTTTGAGTTAAACAATGAAAATGTTTATTCAACAGTTAGTGTGTTTGTTGGTTCTAATTACAATCTATCGAGCGCCAATAGGCCGTGTAAACGTATTCCAAGTTACGCACTTATTGCGAACAAGCACGTACGCAGTAAGAAATTATACTTATTCCGTGCTTGTAACTGAAGAAAGAACAACAATACTAAAAACTTTGCGAAGAACAATAATATTATCTCTTAAGTTGAAACAAGAGCGGTTTCACTATGACATACTAATACAATGTTGGAATCATTTCTATAGTAATATGTTCCTATCTGTTTTCCTGCGGTTTCACTCGCGTCTCGTGGGATCTACTACCCCTACTCAGATAAAATATAGCCTATATTACTCGGGGATAGTCTAGTTTACCAACGTGAATGATTTTTTTCAAATAGCCAAAAAAGTTTCCTCTTTATTATATTAGTATAGAAATACAGATACCGTAGAAGCATACAGCAAGTCAAGTGAGTTATACATGTGGCGTGTACAGTCGCGCACACAACTCAGGAGCGCCCTCGAAGCCGTAGTAGTGGTACAACGATGCATTTATGCAAATGGCGGCCGCAAATCTGATGAGCCGCGCTTACACTGACGGGTAATCGCTTTCGGCGCGACTGTACGGAAAATTTGCAATTACATTAAATAAGCTGGAAAGTCTTTTAATGTTCGGCTTGTACGAGAGTTGTCAGTTGACGGGGAAGGGGATTACGTCCGTTGGGTATAAGCTAGTGGTGCCACTAGCGCAGTCAAAATGTTGTATTTTGGGCAGCTTAATTCTTGCAGGATTTAAATCTATATATTCGTTCGAAAATAAAATTTTGCCAATTTTGATAGTTACAAATCACAAGAACAAAGAATGGATTTACCATTGCCACATAAATCCTTTTAATTTTGAAAAAAATGTAGGTCAAATATAGTCAATTTCATACAATAAAAACATTTGAAACTTGATATTCCGAGCTCAATTCATAGATAGGATATTAATGAATACTTCAGTTAAATTTAAGTGAGCTAAGTCTTTTACTTTAACTTGAATAGCAAAACGTGAGCAGATGTATTGAAAGCAAAGTAAATAACTAATGGTTTTCCGATACCTGTGTTATTCACAATCTGGATTATACAACTGCTGTGTTTGATAAATTGTAATCTTCTTAAAGCATTTGGAAACAGAATATAGTCGTTCCTCTATCAATATTATGTTAGTGGGTTATGGTATGTTAATATTATTTTAATTCACCTGGTACAGTATAAATTATATTTACAAAGAACTTATCTATTTCATAATATTTACACACTTAAATTACCTGAAACTAAAGACTACAAAGTCTGAAATGACCAACCCGCACTGATCAAGCGTGGTGATTAACGCTCAATCCTTCTCTGTGTGAGAAGAGACCGCAGCCCAGTAGAGGGACGATAAACACACTGGTTTAAATAACATCAATTCATCATTAAAACAAATCAATATTATAGTGATAACTTCATTATGGAATTATTTATCTATTGTAAAAAGTTAGACTTTACCTACATTGTTACTTCTAATCCGTTATAAAATCTCGTTTTGTTACATGAATGAAACACGTTTTCTGTTTTACGCTTATGTAAGACAAAGCTTTTACAGGATTTTCATTGCTGGCTTGCAACCTGATATAATATTTTACAATCCAATACATATAGTGGGTTTGTCTGAAATTGTTTGACACTAGTTACTTTCTTCGACATCGTTCGTGTTAAGAGTATATGTTGGTGTAGATACAATTATGAAGAAAAAAATATCTCAAAGAAATAAAATAGCCCAGGTTCATTGACAACATAAATGTCAGTCTTCTCAAAACAACTGTTTACTATTAATTGTCAAAATAACAGTTGTTTTAAGAAATAACAGACGTTCATGTTGTCGGTGAACTAGGGCCTTGAAGGAAGAAATTTCATCAAACCTTTTATTTATTGGTAATTTGTCAATTTTACTAACAGACATTTGAAGTTTAAAATAAAAACATAAAGAGCTCCACGTAGAACAGAGAACGTAAAAGTGCAGGAAATCGGATTGCGGTCACTTGCGGTTGTTCACGGAAATAAACAGGGAGCGATACGGACGGCTCCCGCTCAAAGTAAATTGTATTTTCGCTTTATATTTTACAATTTTGTTAGGGGGTCTTATACTTGTATAGGTGTATATGAAGCCTTTTTGTGGTTAATATTAGAAGTAAGGTTTCCTACGTATCAAAATACTTGGTCATGCAAGTATAACCTACTTGTATAAAAAAATGTGCTAAAAGTTTTATAAATATGTGTGTGTGACACACACACACACACACAAACGCGGAAGTGTTAACGTTTAAGTGTGGTACACGAGTTGTATCATATCTTAATAAGGTACTAACTTGAGTTCATAAACTGTGCAAGTTGTAAAATTTTACGCTGAACTCGTAGGCAACAGTGTTGCCAGCATTACTGTTACTGCTACTATAAAAACGTACTGAACGTCAGTTCATTGCCACTAAAATAATATTTAATACGTATCTGTGTGGTCCACGCTGTGTGACCATCACGTTATTTTCCCAGGGTGATCTGAAAAGGGGAAATATAAAAATGAAAATTGTCATAGAAATAGTTACTAAGTAAAATTCTGTGAAATCATCTATGTAACTAAATATAATATTGAATAATGAATTGACTAAGTACCTGCAGGATCAATTTACGTAATCATAATTCAAATTTTACTATTTTCAAACACAAATTCGATCTGTATTCACCTCCGAACTAATTGCTTGAAAAAAGCTTGATCGTATTTTTGTTACGTGACAAGTTCGTGAGTTAAGTTACAAAAAGATAAATAAATATTAGACTCACTCCTTACTCGCGACAAATATACATATAATATACACGTATGATAATAATTTTGCTACAAATCGCGGTGCTACCCATCACTACACCTGACATATCAAGTTTAGGAGATGGATGCTAACATTGTTGCCTATTCCCCGCTGTTTGGATGCTGGGCATTATGTAAATTGCCTAGGGCCGACCTTTCACCTACGTGATGAAAAATTAACAATGGGGTAAAGTTTTATGGTGTAGTTTTCTAAAAAAAATGTATAATAATATCTGGAGATGTAATAGAAAACTTCCGCATGTCGATCATAAAATCCAGTTAAACCAATATCCCGTAATTAAAGCTGTAATACTCCAGTTACTAATTACTTGTAGTACCTAATAACATTACCTGAAACTTCACCTTGGTGAATATAATTTCCTCAAATCTTTCCTCAAAAGATTAATATAGCTCAGGAAGTCGGGTAAAGATTGTCAGTTCGCAGTCATCTTTTTTCCTTTACATTAAATATTTTGCGCCGTCATTAGGGTATCGAACACAACCCCATTGTCTTCGGCACCGACAGAAAACAAAAGGACTCAAAAACAAGTAAAAATGCTCCCTCATCGAGGGGAGGGTTGCTATTGAAATTATATTAAAGGGTTTGAAATAAAATTAAGACAATTTGAAAATGATGCCTCAAAAGTGCATCTCGATTTTTATCCTTAAAATTGATCTTGTGGTTCTTCGGTGGCCATGATAACATTTGTTGTTATGTTGTTGTCTAGAATCTTTTAGCAATTTGGCCTATAAAAAAACTCTGGTTAAAGAAACATGACATGCGCAATTTATTCAAGTGGAGGTGGCAGGTACTTGACATAAGAAAAAACAATTGTTTTACAACAGTCCCTAACCAAATTATTCCAGGAAATTAAAGGTCGTGGAAGGAAAAGAAACCCAAAAGCTATTAAAACAAGAAAATGTTCAAATGGTTGGACAATTGTTGAGATAAAGTGTTGGGTGCAGGGGAGCGCAGCCGAGCACAGCTCCGACACAATTAAACTTATATTAGTCACGCAAATCTCTGAGGCCTCCGTCCGGTGATAAATCAGTATTACTGAAGGGCTGTTAGGATAATTAATTGTTTTCTTTTAAACAATGGCTGGTTAAACGATGCCGTTGGAATTGGATACTTTTGGCTCATCATTACACGACGACATTATCTTTGATTCATTTGCATATTTTCATGAATTATGTTACAACCTTAAATGTGTTTTTTTTTTTTTATTTTTATTAAAATATTAAATAAAAAAAACGAAAGCGGTTTATCATGCAAAAAGTATATATTCATTAAATTAAATGTGTTTTTTAATGACTTGTAGAGCATATTACAATTTTACCTAAGTAGTAAACTGGAGTGAATCTTGAATTTAGAATAGTCACTGATACTGAAATAGCTTATGTAACAGTACCCAATGCTCAGTGATCTAGTTCCACGACACAGCACGTGAACCTTTCCTCCCCGATGTTATCACTGACTGAGATAGATCGCGCCAGGCCTCGTCACAACCAATCCGAATACTGATGAGCCACATAATACACGACTGATCAATACCAATGCAATTACAATATCAACCGTTAAATAATCTCCTTCAATATGGACCGTCGTCAATACAGAAATTAATTTCCTTTCCAAAATACTTTTGAAACATTCAACGGAAGATTTAATTAAAGCTATATTAAGATTCAGCGGTTGAATGAAAAACATACATAATATTTCATTGCAGGCATCTTTCGGCAGACCAAAATCAATTTGATGAAACTCGATAATTTATTTTTCCTCAACTCTGGGAGATCATTGAACGAATTCTGTTTAATATTTAAAGTACACAGCTTTCTCGAAGCGTATTAACATCGTCAGAATCGTAGGCTTTTGTGATATAATGTCTAATTAGCATATTCGTGTTGTTGAATTAAAACTTCGAGTTTATTCCACCATGATGTTTTGTTCCCATATTTATTAATCTGTGATTGGAAATATAATTAGTTTTTCGCCGTCAATTATTTGGCGCGCCATTTTCTTCGTGACCGCGGTTGCGGAAAAGTGCTTAAAAACGTGGGAAAGTTCTAAACGTTAAATAAAACGTGATGTTTGCGAAAGTTATGCCCGAGACGATAAATAAGTATAACAATTTGACAAAATGATTATATGGTAATATGATTTTCCTTATACATACAATTATGAACTTTTATGGGCGGTATTAACAAATCCAAATGTATGCATATTAGACGTAATACCCCGTAAAATAAATAACCCGTATTTGTAAATAGAATAATAACCCCAAAACCAATAAATGTACCATCCATCTGCCTAGCCTTTTCCCAACTATTTTTGGGGTCGGCTTCCAGTCTAACCGGATGCAGCTGAGAACCAGTGTTTTACATGGAGCGACTGCCTAT
>NWSH02000050.1:12323065-12344046 GCA_002382865.2 Heliothis virescens | reverse complement strand
TATAATCCAATAATCATCATCGTTGGGAACAAAAAGTCATCTGCCTAGCCTTTTTCCAACTATGTTGGGGTCGACTTCCAGTCTAACCAAATGCATCTGAGAACCAGTGTTTAACATGGAGGAACTGCCTGTCTGACCTCCACAACCTATTTACCCGGGCAACCCGATACCCATTGATAAGACTGGTTGTTAGACTTTTTGGCTTCAGACTACCCGTAACGACTGCTAAAGATGGTCAAATGATGGCCGAGACCCACCAGTTTATCGTTTCTTCTGAAACACGGAAGAAGTCGTTATGAATATTGTTGTAAACAAAAAGTACGTAACGGAAATTCCTTGTAACATCATTTCAAAACGCTATTTACATAAAAACCACATCCCATGAGGCATAATTTAAGGCAGGACATAAACAAGTTATAAAAGGCTCAGTTTACAAGAGCCGGCGGACTCAAAAACTAAGTGGCCGTGTTGCCCTAACGAGAATAATAAATAGCATATTTGACAATACACACTTAGGCCAAAATTGCCAAGGCCTCATTTTTGTACCGTGATTTATGTCCGGCCCGGGACGGCAACCCGCCCAAATTTATCGCCCTCTACGAACACTTTATTTCTCCGCATTATTACCAACAGTTTGTTCTGTACAGATTATCATGTACATAACAATATCTTGTGACTTCTGGCTTCATGAATAATTTTCTTTCTTGTTAATAATGTATAATTTTTGTCCTATGAAACACCGGATTGTTACTTTGTTATAGAATTTATTGTTATCTGCATTAATTAAAAATATACGTCATGATCATGGAAAAAGCTCAAGAAAACATGCAAATAAATTAGCCTCCACAACCGTTGAAACTCAATGTGTAGAACTGCTATACCATGGTGACTGGCAAATATGTACCGCGGTATGAGGTTTCCTCGCACAGTTAATAGAACACCGGTGAAGGAATAAGGCCAATTTCATTACATATATAGCTTTTACAGGCTAGAAATAATACTGTTCTTTATATTCGATTTTCTTTTCAGTGTAATGATCTTAAAGTAATCTTTATTCTGTTGATTCAGTAGGTTACAGGTCTTAGGCCAACTATTTGATGAGCCATTATTTTACATCACTTATGATTGCTAATTCCCAACAGCCCATCAAATGCTGTGTTTGAAGTTTTAGAAGAAGGTCGTAAAAATGTCCATCTATCAAAGTGAAGGATAAAGCGGTTCACGAGTTTGGACAGTTTAACGAGCACATAGAAGTACTGAGCGCGAATGATGAGCCGCGGTATACAGCCGTCGCGGCCGACAACTTTACTGCAACCGAGATGACTTTATGTATCGGCCACTTTTATTATTGTATGGGTGGCTTGAGTATCCTTGTTTTTTGATATTCAAGGTTTTGGTGTTTTTGTTTTTTTTTGAAATCATCAAATGATCCTGTGGGTGCTGAGGGTGGGAAACCTCGGACGTTTACTGACTAAAGCCCACTATATTCCTTCTGAAGCCCCTTGTGTACCAGAGCTACGGTAACTCTTACAAAACATCCAGCAGCGGTGAAAATTTACCTTCATTTATTTGGTTTGAAAGTATGGACTATCCTATATAAACTTTAATAGCAGCCAATTAAATTATCACCACAACAAACCCAATTAAAAGGTGTGTTAGAAATTATGGAGAGCTGTGATAAATTCCGGTAGGTGTCAAGTATTTAACGTAATAAAAGGAAGAACTTTTATAAAAAACACTGTAATAGGTACTATGAAATAAACTCCATTTATTTACGATTTTGATACTTCGTTATTTAAAATCTGTCCTCTATACATTCAAAAATATCATTTTTGTACACACACTAATTTTGCTAAATAAATTATAAAATTTGTCATAATTAATGCTTTGTAGTAGGATTTAATCCCAAAGACGGTCACTAGTAGCCTTCTTTTTCTACATCCTTAGTAACTTCTCCCGCTAATTCCTTCTCTATCTGTTCCACACTCTTTCCTTTGGTCTCCGGCATCACCACCACGGCTACCACAGTACCCAGTATATTGAGACCTACGAAGATGTAGAAGCCCACATGAGCCCCATAGTGGCTGGTGAGGACGCCAAACGCGAGGAGTTGGATGAAACTCATGAACCACGCCATCATCACTAGGTACCCCATCAATTTTGCACGAATCTGGAAGAAAAACATAGACAGCTTTGCTTATTCCCTTAAAGTTTTGCTACTAATGTGTTGTCAAAATTCAATACAATACTATAAGAACCCATAGTTCGTAGGATTCAGTGGAAATATGGATGCTGTAAAACCCCAAAATAATAATACACCTCCTTACCTGGAAATTGAATATTTCAGGCATCACAATGAACGGTATAGGAGAGACACCACCGCCGTAGCAACAGACGCAGATCATCAGCATTGCGACGTTGATCCACCCGGGAGTCGAATACCCGTACCTCTTGACCACTATCGACGTCGCTATAGAGGCGAATGCTATTGCTGACGTGCAGAATGCTATTCCAAGGATCGGCTGTGGGCAAAAATACATGCTTTGTTATTTACCGTCCCGAAGACGTAATGCTGATCAGGCACCATTAATATAGGCAGATAGTCGGTACCAGATTAAGTACTGGTTTCTTCACGTCAGTTTTCTGCCACACTCTTACTATAAGACACGCACAAGATGAACTAACCTTTCTGCCAAGTCGATCAATAGTAGCCATGGTTATAAGCGACCCCACTATCATGCATATAGGAATGCTCAGTGACTGCAGTTCTGGGCTAATTGTCACTCCTGAGTCTGACAGCAAGATTGAAGCGTAGTTCAAGATAGAATACCCTCCGTTTGTGGCATGCACCAGGATCACCATTATCATGATGAGGAAAGCTTTCCGCCATGCCTTTGTTTTGACTGAAAATTAAAATAGTAAAATTAGAGCTGGTTGCTTTGGTGATTGGATACTCTGTATAATTTAAAAAAGGAAAATACTTACAAACTGTAATAATAGAAATATCAGGAATAGATTTAAAATATTCATCGTCTCTCTTGATATCGTCGACTTCTCTTTGTATTTCCTTGTCATCGACATTCATACCCCTCAACAGAGCGAGTGTCGCGGCCGCTTCCTACAATTTAGAGAATACTCACAATATGCACAACATTATCAATCTGTAATCAACAACAAAAAGAAAACGTTTAGAATAATTTAGAGGTAGTACACATTTATCCCAGCTCAAAGGCATGGAATGGATTATGGCAGAGAAATATTTATCAAAAATAGGATATTAATTAGGTAATGAGTTAGAACTTACATCTGTTTTTCCCATCTTGACTAAGTAGGAAGGAGATTCTGGAGCTTTAAAGAAAATGGCGAAAGTCAGAATCGGGAGTCCCACGACAATCCAGAGAACCGTATTGTAGTCTAAGAACCCTCCTAGCGCATACATTATGAAGATCCCCGCACTTTGGGCCAACACAAATATGGACGCTAAGGTGCCACGGATGTTGTCCTGGGCAATCTCCTTGACATACATAGGAACGATGTGGAAGCAGCCCCCTCCAGCAAGTCCACAGAATACTCTGGCGACCATGAGGCTGGTCGTACTAGCAGGCAGCAGTTTGATGATCCAAACGCACTGGAAGAAGTAGAGGTAAAGCTAAATGTCTTTGCGAACTTCAAATAATTTCATGATCAATTAGATTTAGATTCCAATACTCACAGCTTGGAGGAAGTTCATGACTATGATGCTAAGTTTCCTGCCATATCTGTCCACAAATGGTAGGAACATGACTACTCCGGCCACTCCAGCTAGAGCTGGTGCACTGGCTATCCAAGATATTTCTGTGTCAGTCAGTGGTCTCCCAGTGGGAGATTCTTCTGACTGTAGAATTTTTGTCATGGGTGATACCCAGCCGCATTGCAGGCCGTATGTGAGGAGTGACATGTTGCCTAAAGAAACAGTAAAAAAAGTTAATGGAGACCAATTCTTTATGGAAAATTCCAAATTAATAACTAATACTTAATACTTGTTGGTACTAAAACAATAAAAAATCTATACGGAACTCTGTATCCTTTAAATAGAATGACACTAAACTTACACAAAATTGTGACCGCCCATTGCACTCTTGTATGTCCTTTAGACTCTGAGAATCCACTAACTGTCATTTTGACTATTACTATTATTAACTGCTAAACGAAAGTCTGAATTGTCTTTATTTGTGTAGTAGAAGAAAATGCAGTTAAAATTGTGTTGTGAACCCAGATATCTACATATTCGCGCGCGGCTCTCTGAGATCGAGTGAGACTGGTGCTGATAATTTCATTGAAGTGCTTTTATTTCAAACATAAGTTTACATTTATTAGGGTGTGTTCCCAAATTCATGCGACTATTGTTGGTTCATATAAATATTTAAATAAAATATTTGACTTAGATATGAATGAAATACTTTTCTGAACTGCGTGACATGGGATTTACTTGCAAAGATAATTTATGACGTACTCTTTGTAATTTATGACTTTCAGTCGCGTCAGATGATCTCGAACACGCTATTTTTAAAAGTAAATAAAGTGATAGAATTTTCCTTTTGCTGTGCATTTAATTGAAACCAGGGCTGTCATTACATCTAGTCAACTAGTGCCATTTATATGACTGATTAATTCTTACATGATTGTGGAAAAATAAACCAGAAAGAGATATTTGCCAATTACGATCCCAATTTCCAATATAATTTGAGTTGTGTCTTGTAGAATGTCTCTCTATTCTTAGATTTTGCCATCTACTTTTTTTCACATTTCATTATTCACATCATCCTTTTCATTACTCACCTGTGATTGATGATTCCAAGATTTGAAATTTTCGGTCCTGCGCAAAAAGCACATGGGTACTATTTATATTTTGATTGCAATACTGCCAACCTTAAACAAAAATAGAACTAAGATAGTCCAAATATTGGTATAATAGCAACACCTGATATATCTTTAGATAAATAGCGTAGAATAAATGGCTCTGTTTGTGTTTACATTTACATAATAGGTAATTTTATTGCGTTATCTTGAATGTTTGGATAACAGTCGTCAGCCATCACGCGGGAACAGTTACCAACTTGTCTCTTAGTTGTCTGTTTCTTGCCGGGATGGAATATTTGGCATAGATTCTTACACAATAATCATCGGTATTTTCATGTGTTGGCATCATTTCCTAAGCAAACTTTTAGTCAGCAGTTTGATCGGGCTCATAAGTTAAGTATAGTGCGCACATCGTAGCGATCGGGTATCCGACCGGCATCAGATCAACTCAAAAGTTTGATTGGATTTACGATTGATTTACCTTTGTAATAAGCTGTCCAACAAATATCGGGCCAGCCTCTTCATTTTATCTATACATATAATAAAATCGTAGAAAAGTCAAAACTGTACAATGAATATTTTTTAAAAAGAATTTTTGGGGGGTTATCTATGATCGATACCGTACCCAAAAATGTATTTTTTAGAATTTTTGTCTGTTTGTCTGTATGTATGTCCGGGATTGGCTCAAATACTACTGCATAGATTTAGTTCAAATTTTGCATGAATGTAACTGGGAGACCGGGTCAACACATAGGCTATATATTATCACGCTATTACATGCAGGGGATAAGCAATGAAGCTTTGTTTCTTTTTATCGATTTCCTAGCAGCGTGTACTACACCGATACATATTTAAATGTTGTTTTTCGATTAGCCGTGCTGTAATCTAGCTTCACACTATAAAAATACGCAATATTATTAACGTGGACAAAAAAATAATTTCAAGAATTTAAGTAGCTTCAAGATATTTTTGAAGCTGCGCCATCTATGATTTTTCAAAAACATCAAGTCAAGTGACATGTTATCATTTGTTTAGTAATGTTAAACTTTTGGTCATATTGGTTGATAGGTAATTATCATTTAAAATCATAGATGGAGCTGTGCAATTTTGCAAATCAAAATGAATAAGTACAACTGCAAAACATCCTACAAAAGTAAATTGGGTCGAGAAACATAACTAAAATATAAGTAACCCACCATCCTTTAACCAGGACGAGCTATCCATAATTTTTCAAATCAAGATACTTCATCTCCTTATTGAGTGAGCTGCAGCTTTAATCACCTAACAAGCCCTGATGCCAGAGTTTTCTCATATCCGTCTGACGGCTTCTGACATGGAAATGTATCAATATCTACTACTGAATAGCATTCGGGGACACCGGCTTTACGTGCCCCCCAGGCACGGGGGTGTAACACCGCCAACTTCCAGACTCAGGGCTGCTTTGTGAAAGGTTCTAAAAGCCACAAAGTGATTACGCCCTTACCCGGGAATTGAATCCAAGACCTCATGCACAGCAGTTGCGCTATGCGACTACTAAACCACCGCGACAGTCAATATGAAACTGACTGGCTCAATAGTCATCAGTTATATTCATAGCTTAGCTTTCAGATTAATTCAAGTTCTGATAAAAACCTCAAAATCCAATCAGAGTATGCGAAAAATGTGCTAAGATAAGTTTATCATTTAAGATCATAAATGGAGCACTTTCTTCATACAGTATTACCAGGTTGGGTTTTGTTATAAGTTAGCTTAGCTTCCAGTTAACCTCAGCTCGCAAAGCCTTTTTTTCAAGTGGTTAATGTTCCCTCTTCATAATTATATTCATTTTAACTCATGCATTGCTAAATGATATATCGCTGAACGATTTTTAACCAGAGTAGAGTTCTAAGGATAAGCTTGACCTCTCGAAAACACTTCTGAGCAAGAGCCAAGAGTGGCTGCTGCTATTTGGAATTCTTGCAAAATCTTTGGAAGCTTTTGAGGCACACGAGCGTTTCAGACACAGACTGTGTACACAGCAAGTGAACTGCCGCTCTGTTGAGCTCCAGCTGTGGGTATGACTCGAGGAAGTATCAGGCTTTTATTGACTAAACTCACTATGTTCCTTCTGGAGCCCTTTCTGTTTCAGGACCGCGAAATCTTTACATCAGTCTTTAGATCCCTCTAGCCCTGGCAGGCTTTAGCTCTAAAGGGCTACTGGATTTGCTGATTCACTTGAAGAATATGTGAAAAAAACGAACCGCCCAAATGGGCCTGGACCCAAAACTCACCGCCCTGCGCCGACGGTGGCCGGGAGTCGTCTCCTGACACCCAACGTGTGTGGTGTCCTCTACGTTCACCGCGGCAGCGTGCCAACTCTCGGTCACTCCGCTGCCTCTCTGCTAGCATGACTTCTTCGCAGAAGGAGACAATAGCATCCTATTCCCCCTCGCACCAGTTCATGGCGTGAACTAGAGCCGGGCACGAGAGGTCCTCGATATAAATTGCCGCCGCGTAAAACACGGCGGTGCACCTCTCAGGCAGGCCACACCTTTGTTGTGACCTTCAACATTCCATGACCTTCGAGAAACTTGGTTGTACTACCTACTGTACAGCTGCCGCAAGTACATGACTTAGTACAGAACTTTCGGGGAACTTAGTTATACGTACTTGCGATGCAATTGTAATCATCTTTCGAGGTCCCTGCCAAATTTAAAGTGCGTCAAGTAAGCTACTTAGACTCTTAACATAAATTCTTGCTAGCTATGATGCACAATGTGGATCGGCACATTAACCAACGACTCTCAGTTTCTTACTATTTCAGACAGAAGGCCGATTACGGCACAGCCAGGGCGATATAATGTGTAGTAAAGTGATAGGTAATTAATTAAAGGATAGAATAATAGATAGATAGATAGAATAATAATAATGTGATAGAATTGTTTGTAATTGTGATAGTTGACTGCTGAAGAGAATGTATAAGTGCTAATTTATAGTTAAGAGTAAGGGCACGTAATGAGGAGGGATGATACACATGCAACAAAAAGTATGTTACGTATGAACGTAGATGGAGCAAAAGGTAGAGAAACCCAAAGAAAAAATGTATGGATTACGTGAAAGATGACACGAGTAAGAATGGAGTGAATATCACTATGACGAGTGACAGAAATGGAAGGAAAACAAATTGCGCTGACTCTAACCGAGACTGGGAACAGGTCATTAAGATGATGGTGAGTATGAATAGTATTAGTAACAGGTTTCGTGTATAGTTGAAATGTAGCAAACTCACAAACTTTACTTCTCTCTTAAAATTAGCAAAGATAAATGGTAACACATCCAGAGCATAACCTTCTACCCGGTCTACCCGTGTCGTTATTAGTAATCTGCTAGATCCTCAGTTGTTGGCATATTTATTCTACTGTAATGTAAAAGCATACACCCACGGTAATACAAGTGTAGTATTTTGGCAGTTCTTCATCACTCACGCAGACGAAGTCGCGGGCAGCAGCTAGTTATTGAAATATTTAGAAGAGCTTGTAGCTGAAAATTCAAGTGTATCCGAACTTTACGAGTACAATTTAAAAAAAAATAGTCTTTTAGAATTTTCTAGTTAATGCTGGTGTATTAATTAGCTCTGAAAGAAGTCTCATTGAGATTTCCAACCAAGGGTATTTTATTAATAGACTCAGTTTAAAATACTTCCTACATTTATAACAGTGTAGAACACTAGAAAGTTAGGAAAATAAATGGTGGGAGTACAGGCGAGGATTCCCATCGACTGCAAGAAATACGAATTAAATGTTCAGTAAGTGCTCTCGGCGAGTGCTTTCTTGTATAGAAGTGGATTAGTATTGATCGTCACTCTACGTACTATTGCTTGTATTTAACTCGCGGAAACAACAAGATGGATAAGGTAATACCTTATTTTGCGTAGGTTTCTTTTATTGATAATCCCGTCAAAGTCAAATTATGAAAGTCAAAAATTAATGTAATTGTAAAATAATGAATTCAGTTGCCCATTCCAAAAGTAGCTTCCTATGGAGAAGAACAGATAAAAAAACTCCAGTTGTCAGTTTAAAAGTGTGCCACTAGCACAATAATGCCATCATGGCACTAGCACAATAATGCCATCATGGCACTATTGTGCTAGTGGCACATCTAGGCATTTCATTAGATGTCGTAGTTTATCAGATTACGCAGTCGGCTTGAGTTTCGGATGGCAATCGTAATGCATATTAGCAAGGAACAATTATAATCAGTCGAGGAAAACGGCAATCCGTTCAAATAAATATGAGACCTTATAAATCGGTCGAATAAATATACTTATGACTTAAACCCAAACTGAAATTAAATCGGTAAGTTAAAAGTAAACTAATCATAAAAATGTAACGATAACAAACGGACAACTAGTTAAGATATTCGTTAAAATAACTGTTAGTTTAGTGCTAAAGTTGTTACTGTTTAGCAAACAAAGGTATTGTTCCGTCAATACTCCTATCTGGCAGTTAAGAAATGTTCAAAGAAAGCGTTTGTTTAGACAACAGTTTTGTAGCATTTCATTCAGTTTTATTTAATACTTTTATGGATGTGGCTCTTCTAGGTAAACTGTACGGGAGTTTGAATAAACTGATTGTTAACATAATTTTACGACTTATACAAATATTCAGTAATAGTTAAGGCAGCATATTTTTTTTGATAATCATTTAGCCTTATCCCAGCTATGTTAGGGTCTGCTTCTACTCCAACTTCATTTGATTGATTTAAATAACAACGTAAAGATAATATAAAATTCTAATGCGCAATACAGACGTCTATTTATAATCTTCAAATAGAAAACCATCCTGTGGTATACAGCAAAATAATAATAAATAAGGTTGTTACTGGATAATCATAAACTGTGAACCAAACAAAACAATGCGTGTACATGGTACTGTTGTTACGTTACCCTGCCTGGCTTACAATCCTATCTGGAGAACTTGTGGCAAATAATGTCGACGCCAACGTTTGATAACCTCACAAGGCAAGATAATATCAATTTGTTCACTGCCGGGGATTCGGAAAACTTTCCAGTCGTGACGTAAATACTCGTATTTAAACGATATAATGTGTTTAAATGTATGTACACATGACATAGCGGGAGTTCTGTCAACACCATTGTAGTCACGCATCACTTCTGCGGAGTCAATTGCAAACAAAACGTGGTAAGTCAGGAGGTTATTCTGCTGTAGGTATATCAAGCTCTTGGAAGTATTAATTTGCACGAAAACTGAAGCTAAAGTAATGGAATAATTCAATTTATTTCAGAAAAAAATACTTCAACATAAATGTACTAAAAAAGTAACTGTGAGGAAAAATAATCAAATATTTAAAGTTCAAAAAGCTTTTTATACTTTGTAGTTTTTAATTTAAAGCTGCATCATAGCATGGGTATGGGTAGTTTTACAAGTAATAAAAATAAAAGCTTTTACCGAGTCGTTAAGTATTAATTCCCAGCTCATTTGGCTGCGAGTAACAATTCATAATTCATGGCTGGTCGGTCGCTAATTATAATTTCATCATCCATTGCCGTGCGTGCGTGCAGTGAGCGCATTTGTGCCGGTGCGCCGCCGCCAATATCCTGGCTGCTGGTGATTTCCCTCATAATTTCCGGAGCTTGGGAGTCGCATATTGCAGACGTGCGCCGGATTTCATGAGCGCCACGTCCTACAGGAGCCGCTCTTCATGTAAACGCTGAAGTTCCTTCACAAAGGTCAAGGGTGAACACCTATTGACGCGCAGGTTATTTAGGTCTGTAAGAATAAAAGACGAACTTAGACAAGTGCCTTTATAAAACATTGTTGGTGAATAGAATGATAAATGAACGGAATTGACATTTAGGTAGTTTATTTGCCTAAATTACGTGATATTTTGGAGGCTAATGTCAATTTCAGGCATTCAGTATAGGTCACAGGTACAGAATTTTTGTTTGTTCGGAACCATTAGCGTTTTTTGATAGTCGTGTCAACAAAACTTATGTAGTTCAATATAACGTGTGGCACCGTAACATATGTAAATTAATCAACAACTGACGTGACCAACAAATATTAGCCAGTCGTGTAAAACCTCGATTGTTTCTCCAAATACGTGGCTATTTCCCGCAGTATAATAATACTGTGGAATTGTTCGAAGCAGGAAGTTTGGAAATTGACTAAATTAATAGGGATTAAGTTGTGGGCCGCGGGCGATGGCTCGTAATAACTGCATTGCGACAATATTCCGGTGACATCGAACCTACAATGGCTTTTCAAACTTAAACTTGAGTTACTTCAGAATTTAATGCTTTTATAAAACGTATTTTGGAAACGAAAACAGGATAAGTTTATTGGATGAATCTTCAGAAGCAATTGATTTCAGTTTCGTTTGATGTTTGTTTTGGTAATCATTTTCAGTTTCAGATATTTTTGTTGTTGAGAAAATATGTAGATGTGCGTATTTTTAGCATCCAAATAAAATCTTAGAATTGTCTAAATGTAGTAAAATATCTTACTGTGAAGATAAGTGGAAAGTGCTTAGACATATTTGTATAGTTTCACAATATAATAATTGCAATTTCAGCACCAGTCTGGAGAAATCGCAAATTGCTTACTTTTGACTTGTGTTTCTGTTGACGTCTTAAATAAACATCAATTAAAACATCTTGCTTTTGATAATTAACAAGCTTTCAGAACCTTTTAGCTATATTACAGTGAAAGTGTATTTTCGTTATTTATTTCGGATGACAAGCACGAGCGAATCGTACCTAAGTGTTTACATATGCATAACACTATATACATTAAAATATATTATCAGGCCATTTATTAATTTCAACAATAATTCATTTCTAATGTTTTATTTTTTGTCGTCAGCTTGTTTAAATAAACACAGTAGTCAGTTACTAAGTTGGAGACCCTCTAAAGCCCTTCACTGATAGACACACGAGGTCACAAAGGTCTCCCACACGTAACACAACTCCGGTATCACGGCGTACAATCGCGCACACTCCGCATTGTTATCAAATATCATACATACGAGTAATCTGATTGATTTTATTAACGTTTCGCACGGAACTGTACGCGGCCCGCTAATCTGAGGCTTATATTTAAAACTATGTCCGACACGGCTTATTTTAGTGCACTCTCAAATAAAATTGAAGGCTTTTAGTATTAACTTTATTTATTGAATGTAAATGAATTTGTTTGACAGTATTAATATTTTAGCTACTGTTTGTCACATGAAAAATTATTATCTTTGTGTTTTTCTAAACATTAAGATGGTATGGTATAAAAAGGATTGTAATAGAAATTCATCATCATCTTCCTGCCCATATCCTTATTGTAATAGAAATTCTAACACCGTAATAAAAACGTAAGTCAATAATTATGTCGACAAGGCAACGATAATGTAAGGGCCGGTATAAAAGTCGGCAATTAGAACAACAGCCGGAAGGGTCAACAACTCGCTCAGAGCTGAGCCCTCGATTAGTAGCCCCTAGTGAGAGGGTCTTACTGTACTGATAACTATACTATGTAAGCAGAAAATATAACCTTTGTGGTGAAGAAAATAATGTTAAGGAAACTTTGCTGTGTGGCGATCGTTCAATACAATTTTTATCACAGGACCTACTAAATTGATTGTAAAATATCTCAGCGTTAAATAGAACATTTATCGAGGAACGCTATATTTTATTCGGGAGCGCTGAGGATTTCTCACGGCACGCAGGTGAAACCACCTGCGGGAGCTAGTTATACTATATTTCAGCATAACGCAAAAATAGGAATCAAGCAATAGTAAAATAAACTTGCAAATATTAAGATTATTCACACAATTGTTCTCAGCAAAAACTACTTAACTATAGTTTCATCCCCACAAAAACAGAGTAAAAAGTATTTAAGTATATAGTTAAGCAACAAGTAGTTACCCAAGATTTGAACCACAAGTATTACGGTAGCAGTTCACTGCAGTGTTTACACTCCTCGCTGGACAACAAGCTGCTGATAACTTATATTACTGCCACTTTACACAAACATGACAACTGTACACGAGTTTAGTTTATTTAAGGTTTGTATAAAGTTCTAGTTTTTGAAATATTGTTGGAGAAAACCACCACTATATTTTACCTTTTCTTCGCTATAAAGATTTAAGCATAGTATCTTTACCGCAAAATCTGCTCATATCTTCCAGTGGGCTCCAAGCCTAAAAATACAGTGTCCCAACAATAGTTCAGTAATGTTCAAGTCTCCCCAACTGGAATACTTCGCGGTTACAACCCTGACCCGACCAGGTCGCATCCTTCAGCTATCTATAGACATTTGCAACACTATTCCAACTATTACTGAACTTCTCCCGCAGAATATTTGGTCCCTCAAAAGTTGGAAACTAATGAAAACGGCTTAAAGAAAGTGTTAGAAAATATTTATGTATATAGAGATGAAAAGACCGTAAGCTGAATTCTGAGGCGAAGATAAATAAAGTCGCAGAAAGCTGTGTTGACAGCTCGATGCACTTCAATAAAACTATCGTAAATGGACAGAAATGGAGATGTCTAGTTGTGTTCCGACAACTGAAATACAGCACAAATGAAAATGGAACGGTCACAAAGCGAAGAAACGTAGAAAGTATCAAAGCTGCAATTTTTCTAAAGATTTTTTTTTTAGAATGAACCGCGATACCAAAAAAAATGGGGTTGATTCCCAAATTACATTCCACACATGGGATTTAATTTCCAGTTTATTCCATCGAATTTGGCGTGAAATTAGATTAAATGGAATGCCCATAGAAACAGGGTTAATGGGAAAAAGAAGGAATAATTGAAGTAAACACAAATAGGAGGGATGGCGACACCTAATCCTTTTACATCTTCAGAGTAAGATTTCCCTTATAAACGTCTTTAGGGAATAAAACAGCTTTGCTTTTGATTGAATTTTAGAGAAGCGAGTTGTTTTCGAGGTACTCTAGCTCTCCTATGGTATGAATTATGGATGTTCAGGTGAAGAGCGCTTTAGTGAATTGAGAAAAATATGTTGAAGTTCTGATCTTGTTGAATACTACCTATTATGATAGTATAATGATTTACGTGTTCTTATTAAATAGTTACAAAAATAAAAACGCATTTAAAAATGTAATGATGTTCACAACAAGAACACGCAATTAAAACTTTTATTTTTAGCGGCGACGAGACGTATCTTTGTACTATTGATAATCCAGTTAGTATTTCTACTTCGTGAAGTACAGCACTAGGAACAACTTCGTGCATAGCCTGGGGAGCGAAGTTTATTTGCTCGCCGCGTCCAATGGCCTTTGGGAACATAGTTAGATATTAATTATCGAATTTTAAACAATAGTCTTCGAAGAGGACAAGAACAAGCTATTATAGCTCTTTACCTATAAGTACACTGAAAAACAAAAGCTTGACAAAACATTTGACCCATTTTCCTTTATTTTACGGATGTGCGTTAGTAAAACAATCCTCAAAAACGCAAGACCACAGCACCTTTGAAACTTAAAACAAACTTCCTAACCGACCGCAACGGAAGCTACCTCCTACCTCGAGACCACAAAAGGACCTATCTAAATCACTCTCACCTGATTCCTCAGGAACTCGTATAAAAACCGGTTTTACCATCGGAGGTGATAAAACGTTAATTGCGTCTATTGTCGGAGAGGGCTCGTAAAAATTTGTGGTATCCTTTGTACGGCTAACGTTTGATGTGGGCCCGTGTTGATACAAGTGTCGAGTTCGCTACGAGATCCTATACGCAAAGGATTGTTTTATTGAGCAGATGTATCATAATGGCCTGATGTTCCTTTGTTTTCTGTTTGTTTTGTTTCTCTGTTGTTGAATTTCTGATTGCAGATCAGTAGATCAAGTCGTGTGGAATTAATTCAGTGGCAGTCAAAAGCTTTCAGCAAATGTGTGAAAATTTTGGAAAAGAAAATCAGTACCGGGAATCATTGGATTAATTCATTGTTCCATTGATTTAACTGAAGGAGTTGTTAAGAAGCCTCTTGAATTGTACTTATCAAATTAACTTTGATAGATTCTTAACCAATCGTTACAGCTTCGTGATCAATTGCTTAACCGTGAAATGTAGTCTAACAAAAACAAAACAATTGTTATTAAAGACCCTGATACCAACTTCAAAAGGGGTTAGAAGCCTATCCATATCACAATAACAAAGCGTTTGACCTTACAAGGCCAGCAGTTTCACAGTTACAGACAATCCAGGGCGATACAATGAAGAACCGTCAATACGTATACATTTCACGTTCGAATCGCGACCCTCCTCACCAGACATTGAATTATTTAGACAGATACCGCCACAAAGACCCTCAAATATACATACAAAAGGTCAGACCAACAAAGAGGCGATTGTACCAGCTGATTACGTCACCAGGTCCGAACAATGGCGCCTTCAAAGAGTACTCGATAAGAGCAGATACCAGTCCAATGAATTGAAGCTCAGGATGGTCAAGTGGATCCTTAATTAACACCTACTTTTTATTGTGGATACTAAAACCTTTTTATTTATCTTTACTGAAGTCTTGCGGTTTATTGCCGAGTGCTTTGCGGTAGACCTTCAGTTTGGTGTCGTAAAATGGAAGTCAGTGCTTAAGAACAGATAAGGTGTTGCTAGCTTTTGTTTGTAGGTTGTAAGCTGTAGGTACATTACGGCTTTGAATTCTCTTAATAAAACCGCTGGTTATTTTTTTACCTTTGTCTTATTTTCGCTATTATGAATAACGTTTTTATCTGTATTGAAAAGAAAATTTTATTGAAGCATTAAATATCTTTGAGTAATTTTTGGTACTACACCTAGCTATTAAAATCAAATAAACTTTGTTATAAAAAGAAAGTAATATAATGAGTGTTACATAACTTTCCGTGTTAGAGCTCGTCATAACTCAGCCGGTTAGCGCACGAAATGTCACGCGACCAAAATTAAGCTAATTAATTGATTCAAAGATTGCCGTAATTGAATAAAGCTTCGTGTTTCATTAAAATAAAGGCAGACTTCTGAAGCGAAAATATTTACGATATTTTTTAACCCTTATTAACAAATCCTAATCTTAGATCTCATCATTAGCATTATAGGGATCTACATCATTATATGGTGTTTTTTAGATTCACTGTCGTTAAAGTACAGACGCCAGCAGGTCAACCTACCTATCCGAATCTGTAATATTTTAGCAATTGAACTTGAACCTTCCGCTATTGAAAATCTATTGAAGAAATTTGACAGATTGTGGTAGGTTGATGAGCATGGCGTCTGTACCATTGGCCAAAAAAAGAAAAGTCAATTGCTACGCATAGTACCTACCGCATCAAAGAGTACAAACTAAATAAACTATTATTTGCCGAGGCAGCTTGAGTGACGAGGCTAAAGGCAAGGCACAAGGCATCAATAAACCCGCCACGATCAATGGCTACTCGTATATTTCAGCTGAATCAATGGGATCCAACCGGACCTATGGCTAACGAAATGCTTTCTTTCACCAAATTGAATTTCGGTGTTTCTGCGGAATTTCATCATTTGTCTTTTGAGAAAAAATAAAAGATAAAGTATAAATCTTTCACTTTTATAGAATTATTAACATTATCATAGTCATAGTATTTTTATGCAGGCAATAAAAAGTTAGCGTGAATATATTTCAAAGTTACAGAATAACTCCATTGCATCACAATGCCTCACACTAACTTCATCAAATAAAATTAAAACATCAGAACGCATTAACACATTCACACTTCAAAATAAAAACTAAAAAACGTCCTCACTATTAAACTGCGACACTTACAACAAACATTAGTGGAAGTGCAATAATGCCCTTACTGCCTACATGCATAATGCCCCATAACGTCCTACAACGCCCCAGAACGCCCCTCAGGCTCTCCACTCGTATTTACTGAGTCTCCCTCGTCTAGACGCGCCTCTTCACTTTATACCAGATATTAATTTCTCACGAAGAACGGAAAAAGGGAAATAATTTTCCGCTCTTATGAAAGTTTAAAGTTTACGGCGAATGCTGGGGGCTCCTTGAATATGGTTCAGACGTGTTAGTGACGTTATAAAGAACTAAGTTTTGTTTGCTAAATAAGATATAACTAAATTGCCCCTGACTACGTGGTATTTGTGAGGGTTCTACGAAACGAGAAAATTATTACAAAAATCTAAAAAGATGTTTTTCTACAGGTGATTTGTATTTTCGGAACCCTGAAGATAGGTTTTTCTAGAATTCCCAATCTATTTCGGCTTATCCAAAATTAGTACGAGCAGGAAGCCGTTACAAAACAAAAACAGTGTAATATATTTTATCGTCTTTTTTGTTGCTCGCAAATAATTATAATAAGTAATGTTGACATAGTAACAAAGGTTTATATAAATGAGCTCAACAAGTAAATATATCATATATATTTTGCAAATAAATATTGGAATACAAATAAAATTTAATTTAAACTCCGTGAAAGCACAAACAAATAAGAATATCTATTACCCGTGACTCATATTATTTTCTCCATTAAAACCTAAATTAGAGTCAATATTTACTCAGCAACGTGCATTAATAGATAAGAGACATTTATTTACTTTCCAAAACGATCACTATCAGAGAGCAGCAAACATAAATCTCTTCGAAATTAATTGAACAAATAAAAGTAAATTGTTACACCAAGATAAGAACGAAGTAACCTTATCACTGTTTAGTTACGTAATCTATATATATAAAAGAAAGTCGGGTTTGTTCAAACACTTATAACTCGAGATCGGCTGGACCGATTTTCATGGTTTTTGGTTCGTTGGATTCGTCTCCGCCCCGAATAACAGAATACATCTTAAAAATAATAAAAAAATACGAATACATAAAAAAAGAAAGATTTTACTTAAAACGTTCATTTTTTTCGTACCTGTCAAATACTGGGTTATTCTCAAACTGCCCCATTCTTTTGTTTAGCAAACGCGAACATCGATTCTCTAATGCATCCACGGCAATGTTCCTCACGTAAAAAGCAACGAAATATTAAAATATTAAAGTTCATTTTCATTTTCTTCCATAACATCTTGCTGAGGAACAGTCGGTATAAAAATGTTATGCGTCGTGACAACTGAATAAGATAGGTGCTTTATTCTTTTAAACGCATATACGATGAAACGTTTAGAACATCATAAAGGTTTCGTATTAAATATCGATGGACATTCAGCTAAGTACTAGGGAATCAGAACTGAATTGGAAGAAGACGCATAAGCGACTTACCTTAGCGAAATAATGGCCAAAAATATAAATAAAGGGTTAAAATTGAATCGTTATTAGTTACGACAAGCACCAGGACAGCAGAAGTCTACAGAGATGATTGCTTAAATGTTATTTAAATATAATATTTGTTTTTATAAATCTTTGAAGAAAACGTGTGGAGCAATTTGAGAACTAACCCATTGTATTATTTGTTTTCGGAAATTAATTCTAATTTTAATTTAATATTTTTGTCGTAGCTGACTTTGGGAATATTTCGTGGATGAAAATGAGAATAAGCCAAATACTTACTGTCAGTAATGATTGACATTTGTACATGCGTCCAGAAATTAAAAAGGGTGAATAAACTATTTCTCTGTTTGTTTATTTTTAAATCAATTAAAAGTTCCTCAAATATTTGTAACAATAATTTACAAAATGCGGTCGCACCATTAATTAGGATGCCATCAGACGGACTGCATCGTAACAACCGCGCGCAGTCGATATATTCAACTGCATGCAGTTGTACGTTCGGCTTCGTTCAGTCCTGATATCAACTCCACGCAGTCGGCTGCAGTCGTGTGAAGCCAATATTAACTGCATACAGTCGTGACTTCAACTTTACGCGGTCGGCTACAGTCGTGTAATGTCGACGCACGCTGTCCATCACTAACCGCATACAGTAGTGTGCAGTTAGTCTAGGAGCACGCGCGTCGCTCGCGTCGATCGGTTCAAATAAAAATGGATTTCGATACAGATATATTTATTTCTTTGATAAAAAGTAAAGTCAGCATTTGGAATTATAAAAGTCAAGAATATAGTGTCAAAATAAAGCGCAGTAATGATTGGTCATATGCGAATCAATGATACCAAATTTTGCAGAAAAAGACGTCAAACCTTACACTGAGCTCCTGGGCTCGATGCGTGGCGTTAACTGCGCAAAGTCAGATCCAACTGCAGATAACTGCATGCAGTTGAATATATCGACTGCGCGCGGTTGTTACGATGCAGTCCGTCTGATGGCAGCCTTAAAGTACCAGGACTGCATAAATTTCCTTAGTACAAACCAATCACGGGATCTCGATGCAAGCACCGCATACTCACGGGATCCCAATGCAACTGCTCACCATGTACCAGGACCGCATAATCACGCGATCTCGATACAACTGCTTACGATGTACCAGGACCGCATAATCACGGGATCTCGATGCAACTGCTCACCATGTACCAGGACCATTACAATTATATATATTTTTAAATGTGATCATGTGATATTGCCATATTGCCTTTAAGGCGGTACAAAGTTCGCCGGGTCAGCTAGATAAACACTAAAAATATAACTCTAAAAGTAGGAATTGTTTCAACATCATTTGGAAACATGATAATTAAATAACCAATAAATCGATATGAATTGCAAGAAAGTTATATCCTTGGTGGTTTATCCACCATCGATTTTTTTACTTAGTATTACGCACGCAATTCAATTACATATTTATACATAAATCAGTACTCAAACTTCCTCTTTACCGGTAGCCATCGACCTCTTTACAACCACTTTTTTTTACTCTATACAAGTAACTGTTGACGACTCGATTTCTACAAGATTGAATCCAAACTCAAATACAAAAACTTTTTATTGACGTCTGAGTAGTTGGACCTTTGAAGGTCTGCCAAAGGTCTAAATACTTGAAATCTTTTCTTTGTGGAAACTTTCATAATATGGAGTCTGTTTACTTTGTGATGCTTTTATTTGTGGCTCGAATGGGTTGAAACTGTACGAATGTTTATTTATTTATTTATTTATTTAATTCTTTTTGCACATTTCGTACAATGGCGGACTTAACGCCTTAGGCGTTTTCTACCAGTCTACCTTAGGGTGGTGGAGAAATAGCAGTGGTAGGTGCATGGTTCTAACATTTAAAGTTAAAAAAGAGATCAAAAATAACAATAATAAGGATATATACCATATATGGATAATGATATAATATACATATATACATACATACATACATATACATACATACATACATATTTGCTAGAGAGACAGTGAAAAAAAGAAATGACAACAAACTACGGTTGTGATTCTGCTAATTTCCTACGAATGTGGTCACGAAGTTTTAATTTGAAGGTGTAGCGGCTGTTAACCATCCTGATCTCCAGAGGAAGCTCATTCCAGAGAAGAATAGATTTGACGAAAAAGGAAGAATGAATAATGTCTGAACGGTGAGCAGGGCAGTGTAAAAGGCGATTATTTGTGGAGCGAAGATTTTTGCTATGTTGAGAACATACATATTGAAAGTGAGGAGTTAAGTAAGAAGGAGAAGAGGGAGAATGTAGAATAGAAAAAAGAGTAGTTAATGCTCTCATCTCGCGTCGATGTCTTATCGGAAGCCATTTAAGTTGCGCTCGATACGCTGACACATGATCGTACTTGCGGAGATTAAAAACGAATCGAATGCAATTGTTGAGAAGTCGGTCAAGTTTATTGAGCAGATCTGCATTCAGGTCATAGTAGCACACATCACCATAGTCTATTATGGGAAAGATTAAGGTTTGCATAAGCGTTGCCTTCACATTGAATGGCAGAAAATTTTTCAAGCGGTAGAGGAACCGTAGCGAACTAGTCACTTTCTGACTAACAGCTGCAACCTGTGATTGCCAATTTAGCGAGGAGTCAATGTGTAGGCCAAGATTTTTCACGGTGCAGCTGTAAGGAATGTTAGTGCCGTTAAAAACTAAAGATGGTAAGCCAAGACCATCAACCTTGCTCATATTTCTCGAGCCCCCAATAATAATGGCTTGACATTTGCTAGGGTTAACCTCCACTCCAAACCTGTCAGACCAATTCTTCACCACTTCCAAATCTTTATTAATTTTAGCAATCGTATCTGCCAAGTCGATAGATTTGGTGTGTCGATAAAGCT
>NWSH02000050.1:12278738-12309697 GCA_002382865.2 Heliothis virescens | reverse complement strand
TTATATGTGGTCATTAAATCCTAACTCTGTTCCAAATTTCAGCTCTCTGACTTTATTGGAAGTACTAGTTCTATTTTGATGATCATGAGTGAGTGAGTGTCGAAAATACGAAACTTTGCTTTCGCTTAACTTCGAAATTAAATGACCTACAGACTTGAAATTCTGGTTTTTACGTATGTGATTATAGCTTTCTGGATGATGAAAATTTCGGCGTTCTGGTATTATCCAGAGGTTCTCAAACAGGGGCCTGAAAATGCGTCGAAATGGTTCCAGTAAAGGATGGTACGGCAGTGTTTGCTTTGCGCTCGACTTGGCGGGGGCACTGCCGTGCCCCCAAATTTACGAGCTGAGCCCTCTCCAGACAGTATATAATATTACACGACATGTACAAAAAGGTTGCAAAGGGTAAATACTTATTCCCCTAATGAAGAGCGGACCTTTTCACCTGGTTACCCTTTGAACTCATTATTCCGTGATGTGAGGACAACGATAAATAAAGAAACATTCTTTTAGAACTTCAAGAGTACCACTTAGATAACAAATGGCTTCGGAATTCGTTTGTGAAGGAATGTTTTCCCCTTTTAACGAACGGAGGCGAACGAGAAATACCTTCGAACATAATGTGCCAAATTCCTTATCATCAATTTTTCCTTAATTTTCGAGCGGTGAATTAATTTGCGAAGGTTTTATTTTTGGGTCGAACTTGAGACCTCTCGTTGGAATCGTTTAATGATTTTTTGTTTACAGGATATTGCAAATGTTGGGGTATCTATGGTTTTCCTAAATATTTTAAAATGTGTATGTTCGTTCATGCAAACCACAGTAATGTTTAATTGTTTTTGTAAAATTTGATTCCAACGTGGCTATGAATATTAAAATGCTATCTCTACTACAATTTCCACGATTAATACTATATTGTAATATAGGATTTCATACAGCTACAAAACAAAACTTTTTGTACAAAACCATGTCACGCGGAAGATCTTCACCTACAATAGTAGTAAAGTTAGAGTTCATTTGCAACAGTGGCATAATACGCAGATTACGTCGGCACGACGGGCGGCGCCGCGGGCTTTCATTAGCGGAGGACTTTCGGGGGATTACCGACGAGTGCATTGTTCGCCGCACAAAGACGCCTCCAAGACGTACACAGTGACATACAGACAGTAGGACAGGTACATAGGAATGTATTGAGACAACATTAAATAATATTTTCAATAGCCCGGAGAAGTAATGTTATCGTCGAAGGAAAAAATAACTGATTTAAAATAAATAGTCAATTACTTAGTTTGTTTTAAGGAACAACTACAAAATAATATGTACCTAATAATATGGTCCGCAGTTTAGTAATCCATCCTGAAGTTATAGCAACTTATCATTTCGAAGTCTCCGGAATGGATTGGAATCATGAAATTATTAATCGAAACAACTGTCTAAATAATCAACGTGATATAAATTATTCGTGCGTAAGTTATAAGCCAGGGTTCACAGTAATTAACGAGGGAAATTTCGACCGGGTTCCAGGATTCGCTACCTGTTTCGGGATCGAAAACAAATCTCAAGTATTTTGTTATGAAATAATGGAAAATACGGTATTACGATATAAAGATACACACATGTATAGGATGGAATCATAGCTTGATTGTTTTCTTTTCCATTGTGTCACTTAAAATTATTTAAATGTGCTATCATAAGCAGAGGAAATTGTAAATAAACTACTAACAGAATGTATTTACAGTAGCATTATTTTCTAGCCATTCATCTTCAGCATTTGCTTTGAACAGAGAATCCGCAAAGTAATTTTGTCGCCCCTATAAATCTGCATGGCGCTCTCCATATTTCAAAGACGACTTGCAGTAAGCTCACTGATGGCGCTGCACTGTGGCGTCACTGCTACTTGCAATTACATTTTGTCTCAGTTGACTGCGCCTCTGAATCAGCTCCAGTTAAAACTTTAATTTTATGACTGGATCGTTAAGAAGGTTCGACTCCACTGTTACCAACTTCCCCACTAATTGAAATTACTTTGTTTGCTGTTCGAAAGGTAGTATCTAGTACGCGGAAATGTAACAGAAATGCACTGAAGTAGTTTGTTGCTCCCATTCTTATAGCCTATTAAATTCTAAGGAAGCGTTCTGCGTGCGTTGCGAAGCGATGCGCAGCGTTGCGACGCGCAGTCATCATACGTCACGTATGCCACACAATTTACGCTAGATACAGGTATCGACTGTTAGCTGCTTTCGCGTCGCTTTGCATTCACACCCAAATGTCTTACATAGGGCTGTAAAAACCAATCAGATATTATTAGAATTCTTCATAGTCTAAGTGCTTTCCTTATTAAAATTTCATTTGAGTTTAGTACAGCAGGACATGTTTCAAAACCCTCTTCTCCTAAGGTATATTTCAACTTTAAATAAAAGTCACAGTGAATCAATCCTGCACGACAAATTACCTTCAACATACATAGTAAGCCTTCAGTAAGCCCGCGGAGGTTCTCTATCATTACTCACGCTAGACTTTAATCCTCGCCAAACGAACCGCTCGCGAAAGTAACTCATCCTAACTGAGTAGTATTGTAAAATACTAGCTTCCGCCAGCGGTTTTACCCGCATTCCGTAAGCACTAGTTAACGCACATGGATAAAAAGTAGACTATGGCTCTCATCGATAAATGGGCTATCTAACACTACAAGTTTCTAAAACATTTGATTACACAAACACAAATTACACATTAACATGAGATTAGCGCATTCAAGCAAACAAACTTATGCCATTTTTAACCGGGTGCACGGAGTAGTTATCAGAAGCTAGTACATTATAAAATCAAGTGGTTTTATACCCATTATTAATCAAAGTTCTATTGTATAACACTTTTCTGTTGAACTAATGAGGCAGTATTATTCACACCGGTGCGGTGCGGGCTATTAGTAAGTTATCGACGTCCTGCTATGTATTATGGAAATCTAGGATTTTATTCCGCTCCAATATCGGTCATATTTCAATATTGAACGGACGATTGCTGATTGAATTTTGTTATCTTTTGAGCTTTATAAGTTTTGTAAAGGTAGATGTTATTATATTTTACTGTATTTGTAGATGTTAATTTATTAATTCTAGTATTTATTTTCTTATGGTGGTTTATTTAATGAGAAACGTAGGTAAATGTTTTGCCTTATAAACATTTTTGTTCATCATAAAATGAACCTCAATCATTATCATTAGTGGTCCTTCTGTAGAAATCTTTACTATATAAAACAAGAACATAAAGTGTAATAGATAGGTACTTGTTATTTGTGTAGCGGCGCGCGCTCTGCTACTTAGTAGTAATATTGTTGTTACGAGTTTACAACGCTCTTTAGTTCTTAGTTTACTTACAAGTCTCAGTTACCCACAAAATACGTTAATATTTTAGGTTACCATCTTGTAATAACTTTACTAATATTATAAACGCGAAGTATTTAGATCTGTCTGTCTGTGTGCTACGCAATTATGGCATGATGGCTGAACTGATTGTGATAAAGTTACCCACAGATATATGTGGTACCCTGGAAATATACAGCACCTTTTATCCAGGTGATGAGAGTAGTCTCCCCAGACGCGGGTAAAACTACGGGCGGTAGCTAGTTTTATATCAAAGACAAATATAGTGTTAATTAATTATAACAGTAACGCTATTAATAAAGATATTATTTTGCTTACTATTCTAAGAATTCCTTACAGCTGAAAAATAATTCGTTTACTTTGTGTTCTTAATTAGTGAGTTCTAAGATCAGCTTTGCTTAATATTTGTGAAGCGACCGTCAGCGGCGGAGGTTTCACCGATTTAGGAGTTTTCTTGCCAACAACACGATTAATTAATGGAAATTATATAATTAATATCGCAATTAAGAATTGTTAAATAAATATTGTTAATTTACTGTTTGGTATATTTCTAATTTTTAGGGCACAATATACCTAATAGTATTGAACTTATTTTTGTTTGTAATAAATGTTTGTTTGTTATTAAGGCGATAATGCTCGCTTTCTTGAAAGTACATCAAACTAAAACTCGAAGAGTTTGCATAAATAGATTCAATTTTAAGCAGAGAATGAAAAGGCATGACACTATGTATTTTCTCAGATTGAGCTTATCCATTCTATCCACAAAAATGATATTTTATACATTTAAATCTTAGTGGTGTTTGTCAGACTATAAGTGACACAGAATCACTAATAAAAACAAAACACTAAAATATCAGTGGCAATAAATCAGCCGCGGGATTTATATTTTATCTTCGTGAGTCCTTATCGAGTAGATTTATTGTGGCTCAGGCACAGCTTCCCGAATAAACTTTTATTTTCGCGCATCAATTAAAAGCTTAGCCGAGATTAATCTGAGACACTCCATTCTGTTATTATCGTGATAATGGGAATCTCCAGAAAGTCTACTAAATGATAATAAAGAACAATCAACTTGTGAACGTCTTTAGCAGTCGTTATGGGTATTCAGAAGCCAGTAAGTCTGACAACCAGTCTTACCAATGGGTATCGGGTTGCCCGGGTAACTGGGTTGTGGAGGTCAGTTAGGCAGTTACTCCATATAAGACAGTGGTTCTCAGGTGCATATGGTTAGCAGGTCAACATAGTTGAGAACAGGCTAGGTAGATGATGATTTCAACTATTAAACACCAATTTCAAATTATGAGGAAAATTGCAAAAATAATTGCTAAAAGATTGTACGCAAATAGTGTATCCAGTTTTAAAAGAGAAAAATGTAAACAAACGATTATCATAACAGTTCCACAAAAAGTAAATAAGCGAAACATAAATATAATATTAATTTTAGTTAAATCAGTTGCAATATTTACTCTCCATCAGAACGTAAAGAGTGTTAAACATTCGCTAAATGAAAGCAAACAATTATGAAAAAGTACATAAAGTATTATATTTACTACTATATAACGTATTATATTTGTTTATATAATAATGTTATGTCAACACAATGTTATTCGTATTGTATTGAAGTATTTATTTTTAGAAAACCATATAGTAAGCCCAAGTGTTTAATCTTTGTGGGGTTTTAAAAGGTTCAACAATCAGCATGTTATTCAGAACTGAATGTTCTAATTATATTACCCCATACTACGTTTACTGATATATGAAATGTAGTATTACTAGTTTAAACAACACATTGTTTCAGCTTAATGTGAAGAGACACGTTGAACAAAATTATTTTAGAACACTTCCTTGAGAAAACAAATATTTACTTTTGATGACGTCAAAAGATGTCTGCAGACTGTGATAACGATCGCAGATAGCTGAAGCAGCTTAAACTGTTAAAATGCCTGTCAAGCCTGACAACGAGTAAACAACCACAAAACAATACAATTTTAATGATTAATGTTTTTACCTAAACTCAACAATCTATCTTTATTCATATTCCCATTAAAAACGGTCCCTTTCAATTAATGAAAGGAATTTTCATCACGTCTTAGGATGGTCACACAATGCCGCAGAGGACGGAAGATGAATAACATCTCTCCGCCATTGTAACCCAAATTGTGTGCCTACGGCGCTACGGGGCTACGCCATGCCGCTACGACGCCTACGACGCTACGGTCACCAGCACCTGACCACTCACAAATTAGAATTATAACTTTATTTACATTGTAATAAAGTAGGTTTTTTATTTTCCTGCTACATAAAAGAGGGTTTGCAAAGGTAGACCCTTATAACGACGCTTGAATGATTCCATTTATCTTTCTTGTGTTATTATTTTAGCGTGATACCAGCGATTATGGCGCTTACGTGTAATACTTTAGAGACTAAATTAATGTGTAACCTGATTTACCCAACGTAATGGTGTTACTGGATCTGGGTTGCAGAAAATTATGTAAATAATTGTGTTAAATTGTGGAGTTTTAACAAAAATATCGCATGTTTGTTGAAACGTTTGTGTGAAACGCTACACTTATTAAAAGAAACCTGAAAACTTATTATTTGAAGATTCTAATGAATACTTTAAATTCGCAATACAATACAAACATCGTAGACAGAAATCCCCAAATTATGTTATTTATTATTTATGTTTCTTTTTTGTAAACTCTTTCTTTTTTCGGCTTTTGATATGAAATAATTTATTCTCGCACAATTTAATAAGTATTTTACCTTTATAATGACGCAATTGAAATGGAAATACGTAGTTTGATCATAAAGGATACAACCACACATCAAAATATAATTCTCGTTGCATATACGATGCTTATTTTCTCTGAATAACAATTAAAGACACGTAACATCATCCGAATAAACCAAACATTCCAGATAGCTACAAGATATCGATTCCAGTAAATCGTTCGCTCAAGACTGGCTAGCTACTTACCAATAAGCTAAATCCTGATTACTGTTAAGACTTTACATGCACATAAGCTGTCATCTGCAGACAAATCTAACAACACACACATTAGCATTAAACAGCATTCTTATACACACACTCACACCTTGCTAGACAAGCGTGTGGGCGTGTCCTACAGTCAATAATTGCCTGTTGATTCAATTAATTGCCTGACAGGTCACAGCGGGCAACTCAAAGCGTATTATTGCTTCGCTATGGTGAGCAAGCGGCCGCTAACTGTTATGATATACTCCGTAATTAGCAATAGTTGCCGCCAATTGTCACTTACAGGCTATTGTTGATCGGGATAATTGGGGATCCATTGTCTCATTCTACAATTTTGCCAATAATAGGTATTAAAATAAATAATGGTTCAGGAAGTCTACATAGTCAATCTAATATTTTTGGGTTGGTTACAAGTACAAAATATTACTAATATCTCCAGCATTCCAAACGTACACATAACAAAAGAGTTTCCAAATAAATAGAATCAAAGCATGCCTGTCACGATGTAACAGCAGTAACATGCAACATAACACAACATGACATTGTTTGTAATTGACTTTCCCAAAGAACAACTGCGCTGCATAATATCACGAGTATTTAGTACGAAATATGAATTAGTGCGAACTCCAACGTTCCATTGCACGGCGTCCTAAAGCAATTTGCATGAAAAATAACGCACCCTTTACACGAGATGAGTTTTGGTCGACGCTGCAGAATTCTTATTTGTTTTCGTGATGCCGCCAAGTCCGTGTCAATATTTTGAGAGCTCGTTGAGGTTCCAACTTGTGGAGTGAATGGTAATCCTTTTTGCTGAGACTTTTTCAGGCTTTTGTTTTTGCGTTAATGTGGCTTCAGCCACGCAGTTCGTTTCGTTTACTTTGTTAGGCAAAGAGCATGAAAAGCTACTTTTTTGCCTCTCGGCTTTTAGTGTTTGGTCATTTCTGGGGTAGCATGTGTTCTCATACGGCCAACAGTTTTTTAGTTCCATGCATGTAGCGGTAGGAAAAGGTTTGTAATATGAGACTGATTTTATGTTTTTGAAATAAACCTTATCAAACCTAAGTAATATCTGAATTTTGTGTGTTTGACCGGTTCATTGTCGATGAATGGGAATTACAGTTTCTGATAGGTAGACGAAATCACTATTTCTATCACGAATATTTCCTCCAATGCATAGTTAAAAAAAATAACATAAAACTCAGCACAAAATTAACTATATTGAACTCAAATAAAATGTATATTCGGCGTCGATCCGTAATTCTAGTGTCCGAACGCCGAATAAAAATCAAGCGCTCGCCGAAAAACTGGCAGGATTCGGATCAATGGCCGTCCGGTACATTTAGTTGGATCTCGTTGGCCATTCAGCTTTGTTTATAGGGGTGGTACGTAATATAAATTAATTATCTACGACGGCACTTTGCCGACAACCCTCCCGAAATATCTCCACGTGAATAAAGAGCGGGGTATTAATTTGGGATATCGTTAAAAGCAGAATAAAACGTTAATTGCATATACGTTTTGTGGCTTTTGTTGATGTTCTAGAAGGCGTACTGCGCGAGGATACATCGCTTTGTTCATTATTTATATTCGTTTAAGAGATGAATGGAGTTTGTGATACATTAAGCGATTGCCTTTATCATTGTGTTATCTGCTGGTTCACATACATGTGGGTTTTGTGATTATATTTTCAGCAGATTATTAGCCTAGCATGATGGTGGTAATTAGCCTGGGTTTTGGCTAGTTGATTGCTCAAATTGGCTTAAGAATAGGTTTACTAACCATTATATAATTATTAAAACATACCATTAAACCTCAATACATAGCTTATCAATACCATGAAGTTATGCAGTATGATTGTTTAAAACAAACAAAAGCAGCTCCAATTTCGATTGGTTGTTTTCCTTTTGTCGGGAACTCGATGTAAAGTTTTATTATTTCATCATTAACTTCCCGTTTGAGTTGGTGTTCGTTAATAATATATTTACAGTCGTTGTTTACGTGAGGCTTTGTTTCAGTTTAAGTGTCGTTGTGTAAAGATTTTATTGAATGGAACTTTAAAATTGACAAATTATATCAGGTTTATTTGAAGGTAACAAAAGTTGTAAGATTTTTAACCGATTTCATATATATACTAGCTTACACCAGCGGTTTTACCCCAAAGAGATTTTATAATATGTTCAATGTCTTTACCAGAACTCCTTGGGACTAACCTGCATGCGCATCTAAAAATAAATAATCCTCAAAATGTGCTATATATCATTGCAATCATTTTTTAAATCGGTCAAGTAGTTCCTGAGATTTCGCATTCAAACAAAGAAATTCAGCTTTCTAATTCTATAAGCGCATAAATATTATATCTAATGGACTAGTCTTCCGTGTT
Organism: Heliothis virescens; assembly: GCA_002382865.2. Classification (NCBI taxonomy): domain Eukaryota; kingdom Metazoa; phylum Arthropoda; class Insecta; order Lepidoptera; family Noctuidae; genus Heliothis; species Heliothis virescens. Next base: position 12,300,939 of record NWSH02000050.1, on the reverse strand, counting down.
ATATAATCAAACTTCTTTTGTTAAACAATTTCTAGGACACCATTTACTGTAAAATTATTCAGAGACGGTTACCATCGACAGGGACTGACAGCTATACCTCACAAAAGTCTGTAGAGTTTTGTCTGTCTGTTGCGAACATTCAGACAGACAGTATCAACTGGTGCTATTGTTCCTCTGTTAGGGTTGATTGGCATTATTCGAGAAATACCAATGTTTCTACATTTTGTGCCTATTGATTTTGAAAGTTCAAGGTTAAATTATTTTTTACAATTGTAAAATAATCGTGCTACTGGTATAGTTTACGCAAAAGAAACCACAGTTGTTTGTTTGTCAATACCAAGATTAATGTTGTTATTTGTTCCTAAGAATCGTTTTAACCGCAAACATGAACGTCTGTTTTTCATAAAGCAACGGTTTACTTTGAAAATTGAACGTGAACATTCTTAGTGAACAGTTTTAAGAAAATTGACGTTTATTTTGTTGGTATACTTAGGCCTATCTCCCTTAACTCTTAGTTGGTAAATTCAGCAAAAGTTTAAGTAAAGTGTAACCATAATTCTATTGTTGTAAAGTTTGTGAGGCAACAGTTTATTTGTAGGTAATCCTTTATCATGAAGTTTATTGAAAGTCTTGAAACTTTTGAGTCAAGTAATTACTCAGGATTATAAAACAAGACTTTGTAAATAATTTCTGGTCTTATAATAAATTATAAAAGGTGTTCATTTTAATAAGCCTTGTAACTAATTTAACGCTGTTATGTGCCAATTTTACTTTGCTAATTTATTAATTGTAGAATATACACAATTTCTACGAAAGATTCCCCTCCCTTCATAAGGGGAAAAATATCACTATAAAACTAGGAACTATCTCCAATTTTATGTCAAAATGAAAGCCAAAATATTTACCATACAGTAGTTCGTCAAAGAGACATGAAAACTTGTCGGTGAAGTTACCAGTAGACACAGTAGGAGCTGACTAAACGATGACGTCACGCGGTCCGGCTGTCAGTAACGAGTTGGCAACTTTTCTCATCTGGGTAATGAACACGGTGAACATGATGTACACATGTGCTGTGACTTACTCTCACTTGCGATGGTGTTTACTTAATTTGCTAGTTCTTGTCAATGTACTGTGAGTTAATTTTGTGAATCGAGGAGTAAACACAGGAAAAAGTGCACGTAGAAAGATAATGGTGCGCGATTTTTTTTTCAAAGACAAAACGTTTATTTTTGCGAGGCCCCCTCAGGCACTAGGCTATCGCCGACGCCTAGCGCCGCCACTGAATTTTGGAAGGTAGGTATTTCTGTCGGGGCTAAGTAAAATTGTACCCACGTAGTTACGCATCTCATAAGTTCGTACATATACGATATTACTGCATGTCATAAAATCGCGTTTTAATTTCTGAAACCTATCTCGAACAGACTCTTGTGCCTTCGAAATACGCGTCAAAATCACGCCATAGCCAGAATTTAATGCACCCTAAAGGCGCTGCCTTGCCACTTTGTAGCAACCACGTAAAGTAATAACCTCAGTACACACACGCAGATGTATCTAAACAATAAAACCTTAAACATTCATACACAATATAAAACAATCTCAAAATCTAACTACCTAAAAACAGATCCTCATAAGCTATATCTCATAAGGCCAGACGGACACAACGCGCAAACTGTTAGGATTAGCGATCATAGCGAGTTTGTCGCTGCTCTCATAAACTGTGTGTCGCCAACTTGTTGACTCGCTAATATTACTGGACAGGGTTGATGGCTACTAATTTATATGGTAGTGTGGGTTTTTGTTTAAGAGTAGATTTTGTTGTGAGTCTGTTGTTATGATTAGTAGAGTGATTTCGACTTTTGAAGTAGATAAAAAAATTGTTTGGACAAGCTCAAAGCTGCCATGTATTCAAATAGTAACTTTCTAACTTTTACAAACACACAACTTAGTTACTGGCAGCACTGGTACTATCCTCGCTGGATTTTGGTAACCAATGTAACGATAGTTGGCGTCAACGTTCCCTTCAAATCTAGACTTAACCTTAGTATTATGACATCGGGTACATGAATAAATAATTGTCGGCTTACCTATCTAAATCAGCTCCTATAACTACTAACGTACTACCTACGAGTCAGAAAGTACTTCAAAATGATGGACTGCAAAAAAAACACACAAAATTACTTTAAAAAATATGAATATTTTCAGAAAAACTTTCCTCGTTAAAAAGGGTATATTATTTCAACACATCCCTATATCGAAAGTAAAACAAAAGTCAGTACCGTGTCACTGTAGGCCGTCGCGTATAAGTGACTAAGCGTGTAAGCCCCCGGGCTGGGCCCCAGGGCTAACAAAACTACCCCACAGAAATCCTTTGCGCCCCGGGGATGTAATGGACTTTTTCTATTTGTTACATTACTATCGGATTCTGAATATATCATTATTTGTCGACCAGATGTGTGGAGAGAATGTGATGTGATGGTTTGATTATGGTTTGGTGATTCAATAACACACATTAGGCTCTTGGTCGCAAATTGTATTTGTCTTATCTTGTCGACGTGGTAGGAATGACAATAGTTCTTTAAATAAGTAAACAAAAACGTTTAGCAACTAACTAATATTACCCGGGAGCACCAGGTTCCCTAACATTATATAGAAAAGAAGAAGTAGAATGTGACGAAGGGACAAAGTGGAATACAGCTAGAAAAGAAAAAGTTAACAGCTTCTAGTGTCATTTTAAAAATTTAACTAGTTACAATATACAAAATAATACTCTATCATATTTATAAACTTTGTTGTAAAAGAATGTCACTGATGAAATCTAAAACAACCTTCGCTACATATCTTAAATTAATAATTTACATATCACGAATACTACTCGAGCATACGTAACAAATTCCAGGCCATCCTTATACAATATTTCCTTCCCCATAATATTGTTATTCATAATCATACCTCGTTCCGGAAAAATCTAAAAAGGAGCCTTCACAAAAAGAAACATTATTTTCAAACAGAGATTGTCACTCCTTTGTATGCGGCACTCGTGACCAACTCAAACAAAACTCAAGAAATGCTTAGAATCGTAAAAAGCTTTGTTCGACATCAAGCTAATTATCTGCTGACCCCTTGTACTCGACAAGCGTTATAAGACTTTATATTTATGAGCCGAACGTAATTGAATTGAGCGACGCCGATGTTTTTTTGTTTACATCCACGCGGTTTGGGGTTGAATCAATATTTGGTGTTTATTTTCTAGACCAAATATTGTTAGGTACGTGATGATTTATGATCGTAAATGTGCGAATTTATTGAGCTTTATCATACACGTACTCATAAGATATTTTGATGATATTAGGAGATAGCAAAATCGTTTGTAGAACTTACATAATTTATTATATTTTTCCTCGCGTGGGAAGTCACGTTTTTTCTTAAAGCAAAATATCGTACAATTCTGTACTCAGAATTTGTAGTAAACAGTTTCTTTTATTATCCCAACAATGTGTTAGGATAACAAGCTAGGTCGTAATTCCTTTTAAGTTATTATTTCGGTACATAAAATGCTAACAAGCAACAAGTTAGACTGTTTAGTGAACATCAAAAGCCTTTAGCCTTACCCTTTGTAATATTACACCTATTTAATTTATATTTCTGACGTTTATATTCACAATAATAAACACTTTTTTTAAACGTCGAATTATGAAATAAAATAATTTAAAGTTGTTTATATTCTTAGCACAATACCCAATTTCAGAATATTATCACATTACCAACCTCCTATGATTATAAGAAAGATATAATTTCACTGTCCGAATCAACAAGAATACTCTCACCACATACATTCGACCAGTTTCATCCACAAATGAGAGTCACTACATAGTTACAGAAAAAATGTGTGTGTACTTTGTTACATTCTATCACATGGAATAAAATTTGGGGAAACCTTAAAAGATTGACGCAGTATTTCACTATATCATCAATCTCTTCGAGTAAATTGAGCAAACCAATGGCTTAAAAACGTCATGGCTTTCTGTTTGGGTAACTGGCGAAGACATTCATTTGTTTTCTGGTTGGGGAAAGAAATGATAACCAGATGAACAAACACTATTGTTATAAAGATTATGTTAAATATAAACCGTTATTTAATGTGAACCATAGATTCAAGTTATATAATCTCTATATAATGATCCCAATCATTTCAACTTTTACATAAGTCATCTATTTAGTTGAGGTCATTATGACAGAAATTAAATTGTATAAAGTTAGACGAAATTAAAGTTTTTGTCAACTTGTCTCATTTGACGCAAAAATCAAAAGAGTCTTTGCCAAAAGTAAATTGTAGTTGTGAAAAGTTATGTCGTTAGCCGGATTGTTCCAGATTTATATTTCTTAATGTTTGTGCCGACGTTTTTCGTGATTGCTTTAATTTTTTCGACAAATTGAAATGTTAGATTTATAAAAAAGTTTTGTAGTAGACGCAAATATTCAATTATTCGCAGAATTACTTAAATCGTTGTTAGAATTTAAAATGGCTGGTGAAAAAAATGATGAAATTTTTGTTATTCGATTTATCTTTTCAAGCAGCTACAATCTTCTTCTGAGGGAATTTATAAGCTCTGACATAAATGTACGAAAAATATTATGTTACCATTATTGACTAAAACTTATTTAGGTACCTCATAAAAAACCATTTCATTCTATTACCATTTCGAGTAAGAATCAGGAACTGACATGAAAAACTCCTTTCTAATGCTGAGAAATTGCTATTGACGTCACCTCCGCCATTCATCACGAAATTTACATACGAACACACGCGGACACCCGAGTCATTTCTCATCGTCATACCGGGAACGAGTGGCTCTTTTTATATTCGACTAACCGATTTTTGCGGTTCTTCCCGCCTTCATGAACTACTTCCCGTAATATGAGAAATAAATACAGTCACAAATAATGTAGGTTTCTGTTGATTAAAGGATTTTGATAATCAGTTCAGCAGATACAGATATTCCTCCCTATAACATTTCAAACATACAAATAGGTACTCAAATTTTCCCTCTTTATAAATATTCGCTTCCACCAGAAGTATCATTTGCATCCCGTGACAACTACTCCGCGCATCAGGATGAAAAGTAGCATATAGTCTTTCTCAATAGTTCCTGCAATGTTTGCGTTCAAACAAACAAACGCACACTTAAATATTAAAATATTAGTTTGGAAAGGGTCTACGTTCAGTATGCAGGCAGTACGTGACTACACGTGTAAAGACTTACGACTCCTCGAGGAAGGACGATTGAGCTCATCCTGATGTATTATCCGATAAAAGGATCATTTCTAAATCTCTTTGCCGATAAGATGACAGGCGATGTCATTGAAAACATAATTTTGTGGATGATGTTGTGCTGGTGAGAGTCTTTTGGGAGAAGGCAGTATTTGATCAATATATGCAAAGTTGGTTAAAGATGATATTTAATAATATGTCGCAGAATTATTGTATAAATTGCAGAAGAGTTAATTGAACAAACCTGGCGACACAGTTTTTTTTTACCTCTTAAACTTGTCTGGTTACTAAAATTGTAACAACGACTAAGAAAAATAAATTTATCTAGATATAGCTCTAATTATGTATAAAGTATATAAAAATTATAATATACCAAACTGCTGTTTCGTGGATGAAAACGATTTGTATCTAATGTTAGCCATAATAAAGTTTCCACAAGTGTGTAAATTAATTAAGAGATTTTAGTAAAACTTTATATTATACACGAGATTAACAAAATGACGCTTTAGATTATCCTCAATAATATTATAATTATTGAATAAGTTTTTATTAGCAAAATTATAGGGTGTTTTCTTTATAATTACGTGAAACTCTAAGGTGAGAATATAGAAACTTGGAGACCTAATTTATACAACGTCTTATTAAATAAAATACATGTCTAGACAAAAATGTTCTTACTGTTTTAGTAATATGTTACTAACATATCTCTTATTTACAAGGCAGAAAATATGAATAAAACAAGACTTTATTCCTTACCTAATATGTGTACAAATATTATAAAATCAGCATTTCTCTCATAGCTGTCAGCCTCCCATTGTTGGGAGCTCATAGACATAACACGATTGTTAGCCAACACTGAGGTCACGCCATTATGCCAGCGGAGCGAGGAAACTGTACTACAGTTACTTAAGTACTATTTAAAAGAAATAGTTCAGAAACTTAAGTTATAAATATACACAGACATTGCCCTGTCATTTTTAAAGTTTCAAGTCATCACATACTATGGTATTAACTATGCTCATGTCATTATAATATGAACTCTAATATTAACGTGCTTTACGATTAAAGCCACTTAGTCCGTCAAAATGTGTTTGAAAAATACTATCTTTAAAGATTTAATAAACATAGCAGAGTAATTTTTCTACACCATCTATTTACATAATGAAAACGTACCAATACCTCAGTATCTACCTATTATATCTCACAACGAGACCCGTCCTTACCTTTACGCGATGTATTCATCCGTAATACTAGTCGAGTGACGATTGAACGTATTTCTATCAAATATCTTCAAGTTAAACCTCGCCTCTCATATTTATAAGATATGCTACAAATTCTTCTACCGATACTGAAAAGATTTTTTTGTTCCTTTACATTTTTCTCTGCGAAATATAACTTTCTATTGTATCATGTTCCGAATTTAAGACCCAATGAGTTTAAATATTCATACTTTAGTTATACTATTGGAGTTTAAGCTAAAACCGATTGTAGGTCTATACTGAAACTGTATTTATTTTGTATGGTTTATTTCCTAGCAATTTTTCTGTAATCACTTCAATTATGAAACTAATAACACTGTATTTCAGCAGTCGACTGCAGTCGCGGCCTTCTTAGTAAATAATCACATTGTGTAGCAATGCGGTTACCATTAAAATAATAGCGATTATTGAAAGGTATTTAAGTTGCAGTTGTTGGAGGAAAGTTCATAATTCATTTATTAAGTATACGGTGAACAAAACGACTATTCTATTTCGCAGGCTTAACTTGGTAAAGCGCATTACTTATAACTCAGGTTGGTCTTGATCAACTTATTTATTTCAATCTGAGTTTCAATAATTAAAATATTTAATTTACAATATTCGGTCGCCAGCATTGAGATAATATTTTGGTGATAATTCTATATGAATTATGATGATATGTATTTGTGCATATGTGTGTGTGTATGAGAGAGTTTGATATAAAATCAAAAATCTATGTAAGTTATTCACCAAAATAGTAACAATACAAAAACATATTTCAATAATTCCGACGTTATAAAAGTCAAGTCTGAAGACAAGTGTACAATTCAACTTTGAGCAGTAACAGTAATATTTCCGACGATAGTTCCCGCAGTCCGGCGTTCCGGACTTGTGCGGAATAGCCCTCACGACACACTAATAAATTACACCATGCCCGGGGACAGATAAATCGCCGCAACAAGATTTAACTATAAAAAGCCGCCATTTCAACTCTTTCATGTTTTATTTAGTGAGAAAACTCTGAAGAGTAAAAGTTTTCAGTTTTTATAGCAGTTTGTCAAAGTTTGAAGTAGTTAGTTGCAGGTAACTAGAAGTTGGCTGTGGATCGTTAGGGAATAGCCTTTTGTATTCCTTGTGACAAAATATAATTAAGTTCAACTTTTTGCTTTTATCTCGGCTTATTAAAAGTGTCACCGCATTTTATCTAGAATAGCGTAAATTGGAGTAAAATATGTATATTTAGCTAAATATCTACCTACATAAGTTGTTAAATAAAACTTTAAAATCAATATTAACTAACGTTCAATTTAATATAGCATAACAAACAAACAGAACACATTATAACTGACATAAATTGTACCTAAAACTTGTTCATCGTCAAATTGACTCGATAATACACTTCCCTAATTTATCGAGTTTCTCCAATTTTTCTTCGTTTCTCCGATTAGGAATTTTCCAAGTCGTTAATATTTTATTTCATCAGAGCCGGTGCTGGCATAAATTTAAGTAATGAATCGCCCCGCGGATTCAGCTCTTAGCCGACGATAGATCAACGAACGAAGGATTTATTGTACTCGCCTCAAATTGTGCTGTTTATTCGCAAATTTCCGCTATAATGGAAAACTCTAGAGCTATATTTTAACGTACAAAAGTATTCTTGACTATTTCTGGATAATTGGACAGAGGATATAATTTAAACACTGTCTGAGTACTAAAAGTTATGCCTTGTTCAGGAATTATTTATTTTAAGATCGTTATAATGATGTTATTCTAAGTTAAAATAAGACTTAAAAGAAATCCAACTTATTATCATAAAAACTTTAAATAAAATCACCCACCTAAATAAAAATACATTTCAATCTTCAATCTAAACAGCTTTCAATCCGACGATATTGCTGAACCAAACATTTTAAACCAAGCACATTTATTCAAAAGTAGTTTACTCAGTATTATACATTTCTTTATACTTCATTATTTCAGTTGAACGAAAATAAATAGTACTGTAATGTAGGACTAATTAGCATAGCTAGGCTATACTGTTGCTTATCGTTGTACGATAAAGAAATTTAGAGCTCTGAATAACTAATTTATGGAGGTTTAACCTGGCATAGTTTATTTATTACGACGTTGAGAATTTGAATTAATTACGTTGGTTTTAATTTCCTTTGTAGGGAATATTTTAATATTTTACGGTATCATATTGCTGCGGCTGTCGGCACGCTACGCTTGTCATAGTAAATGCTGTTGCTTATTACGAAACTTGGTAGATTTCAGGACACGGTGAACAGGTCGCCGTGTTTATGTTAATAATATGGCATAGGTATGTTGAATTCTTTATTACTTTTCTCTTAATTTATATATACAAATATAATAAGGGGAAATATTTTTTGTTTGTTTGTTTGTAAACTTTGAAACTGCTGAACTGATTTGATAAATTCTTTTCTTGCCGAGAAGATAGTTTATTCCCGAGTAACATAGACTATCTTTTATCTAGGCACGGGAAGCGCAGTTCCCTGGATGCGGGTGAAACCGCGGGAAAACAGCTAATAAGTAATTTAAATCTAACTCGTTTATAATAAGCGTTTACAACTCCTGGCATATTTAAAATTTTAACCTGTTTATACTAAACGTTTTCCAATAAATTCATTATACTTTCAAATAGCTTTGATTACAATAGAAGGTGACTTTTTCAATGGTAGCTTTGGTAGTATTAATTTTGTATACAAATGTCCTTTGCTAACATTGACAAATATAGACTTTCTCATCATCATTACACTAACGTATTCCTAGTATTATTAATAGCATCACAAATGTAGCCATCTCCAAACTTATAGACAGCAATCAGTGCGACCTGACTCGATGGCAGCCAATGAGGGTCAGCGTAACAATTGATGGCCAACTAACGCACTTGTTGCTGCGTGCGGTCAACTAATTGCCTAGCCCTAATGCTATCAATAACAGCGTCTAATGAGCTACACTTGCCAACACGAGCCTGGACAGGTGTTAATTAGCTTGTGATTTCCTGGGTACGATTTTATACTTTGATGCAGATATGTAAAAAATGGGTCCGATTGTCAAAAATACAAACTAAGTGCGCTTTCACACTGGCAGATTTTATCACGATATTTATATGCTCAGTGTATGATCTCCTCGGAAAAACCAGTGTGAAAGCACTGTTAAACCGCGCGATGATCATTTGTATTTAGTTAATTAAAACAATCCAACGATGTCGCAGCATCCAACATAGGAGAGCGTTAAGGAGATGTCAGTCATACTATAATAAGTTAGATTTAGTCCTTAAAAATATTTCTTACACATACATATTCAAACAATATGATTATTTTCCTTTGAATTGATCAAAGAGATTAAAATTACTGAAGGAACTGACTACCGAGTTTTCTTTGTTCATTCATCTACATAGCGCCTCTGTGAGCGAATCAGAATGAATATTTTACTTCATCGTGAAAAACAGAATAAAGAATATTACTCGCCTTCACACATTACAAATACTGAAGCTGTAACGTTAAAAGGTATCTCTTTTCAGCTGAAACTAAAAACCAAAGAAAAATGTTTCTTATGTGTTTTTAATAGCTATTAAGTTTTAAGAGAATGTTGTTATTTTTTCAACGACTTGGTACTTTATCGACAATCATAGCTTTTATGAGCAATTCAGTTTGTGATTTTAAAAAGCGAACATAAAACATCACAACTGTTTGACTAGCAGACTATTAATATTTCGATAAAAACGTTTTATACTCAGATGCAGGCGTTTTTATTAGAAATGTAATTTAAACCGTTATTTTTTAATGGTTACGATTAGTCATTATTTAATGTTATTACTTTTCGTTCAGTTTTGATTTAAAGATTTTAAATACTAATTTTATTATTTTTACGCTGGTATTTCTTGAAATTTTGCCTAAATCCAATCCTACTAATTAATCGATGTAATTTCCAAGATTTCTGTTTTTATATTTTCATAAAAAAAATATTTTTCGTAAAAAGACTTTAATATAATTCTCTGAATCTTAATCCCCTATATTAAAAACCTATCAAATAAAAATATACAGCACGACCTTACAACAAACGGGCGTCGAACCCACGACACAATAGTGAAGCGGTCACGTGTCACTCCAATTAATCCCGCCTTATGAAGAAAATTCTTCAAATTGTCCAGATTCCCCAGCTTCTCCACATTCCTCGTTAGAATGTATCAGATTGCGTGATGGAATGCTGCAGTACTAGGGACTATGCATTTTAAAGACCTTATGAAGTTTTAATAAAGAAGAAATGGGTTATTCGTACTGAATAAATAATTTTTCATCCTTTGATGGAGTTTTTCTGGGACAGTTGCGTAATTTAAATAATAGGGTCGAACCGTATTGTGAACTATGTAATAAATTGTTTTTTTTTAAATTATGTACACGTAACTATGGCCATGAATATTGCATAGATGTTAGGATAATAAAGTCGATATATTTTATTTGCAGTTAAAGGTTTTTATTTTTAATACCTATTATAAGAATTCCTATGAAAGAGGCTCAAGTCAAGTGTAGAGTTTAGGTGAACGACTTCGTACTTATTGTTTCAGTTTATAGTAAGCAATATTTTATTTATTTTCTTTAACCTTTTAAACAAAACTAGTAACGTAACACATTACCGAGATACCGTTGCAGTTTTTATAATAAGATTACATAAATAATGTAAGTATTAAATATCCACGTGCGAGATTATCGCTCGGCTGTATAAACACCGCGGTGAGAACTCAAATATTATGAGCTCAAATAATAACAATATGTATGTGTGTACTGTTGTATGTTGTACTAATGTTCGCTCGCGACTCGTGTTCTTGTTGTCACGGTGAATGAATGAGACAAATTACTGCTTAGTCGACGTGTAGCTGAGATGGAAGTACTGTGTTTGATTCTACGTGAAGGATATTGAGATTGTCTTGTAAATTATTTTCAAATCTTGTTTTAGAATCAGAGAAGATTTTAATGACGATGTGGAGAAATACTATGATGCCTAACCTTTGTACATACTCATATTTAATTAGTAAAACATAGAGACGTGGATTACTTTTTGAGTTAATGAAAAAAATATTTTTTCATATTGCTTTAATTGCCTTACCCCCACATTCTTCATTTATCAGCAGCACTCACACGTCTGAAAAAAAGGACGTAATTTTCACAAACATAGACCAGTAAATAAGAGAGGCACTTGTGTATGTACACACGCGGCGCTGAATCCGAGGTCTGGTTGGGCCAATGTTTGCAGTACAAACGTAGACGGACTGCAACGCGCGGTTTCATCAATTTACATTCAGCAATATTTGGATGTTGGATGTTTGGATGTAGCGGTTAAGGGGTTTTTGTATACGGATATGTTTTGGTTTTAGTATCCCAGTTTATAATATAATATCTTTTAAAATTAATTTTGTGGTGGTTCCAGTTGGTAACAGTGTGAAGTATGTCTTTGCCGAGTAACCAATGTTTTTGAATATAGGCGAGCTTTAGTCAAATTGTGTTACTTCAATTTATATTGACACTACAACATTGACAAAACGTATGAATTTTATGTACTACAAAAATTCCACAAAACACCCTAGACAGAGGGTTTAAAAATACGAAAAAACGACAGAATTCAAGAAACGTGTAGATTTTAACGCTCGTTGCATCCCCTCAGACTCACATTTGCATTGGCAGGAAATCTGCTTAGAACTGCTTTAGAGATTTATGTTCAGAGTGTTCTCCTATGAGCTTTCTTGTAAATAAAACTAAGTAGGAACATTAAAGGCAGCTGTAATATACTCGTCGACATTTATCGTATTCGTTTAATGGTCGCGTAGGGACTATTTAATATTTAAAGTGGCATTAATTTTCGTTCATGTTGAACGTGTCCTGAAAGTTCATTCTAGAATAGTCTAGATAAAGGGACAAGGTAGTCGTACAATTGAACCTATTTAAAATAAAATTTGGCTTGACCTTGAGCTTGAAATAATCTTGCTTCAGAAATATTGCTAATGTCGAGTATTGCACGTATAAATGTTCAGAAAAGGTTTAAATTATAACAATTTCTCGAAACTCTCCCTCATACAAAAACAAGTTGCTCATAATGGATATTTCATAGCACATTTCGACGAACTATGTTTATTTGAACATTACCAAGAAGAACATTTACCTGCTCATATTCATATAAAATAAACATAAAATCGTACGGAAAGAGATCTAAACAATAACCGCGGAAGCAGTGCACAAAGTTGGTTTCATTTGAAAGTTTCCCGTTTTTCAAGCATACAGCACACATCCCAAGTGGGGTGACCTACTCTCTTGAATTCGTGATACGGAACTTTTTTCATCAATAGGTTTTGCGACGAGGCGAGAGCGAAAATAGTCGAGAACGCACTAGAATATTCTCTGTTGGATTATGTCACACATATTTAGTTTACGGGTTTTACTTTTCAATCTCAGTTCCTCACTTTGAAATATTATAGACGTGATTTAAAACAAAATTTCAGAGAATACGTAATTCTGAATTTTGACTCATTTCCATTATTCAGAAACGGGCTAAGTCCCGGAATAACTAATTGACACGCAAAGTTTTAAAGGCTTTCTATAACATTGGTTTAATTGCAAGGTTTAAAATAGAATGCCTTCAATTTAAGATGTTTGATTTCATACAATTTGATCCTTTTGAAGAATGGCATGGCTCTGAAGTAATAAAACTATCTTCAGTTTGTTTTGCAATATTTAATACGACTGCTAAGAATAACATCGCCGTAGAAACAAGGTAAATGTGTAAGTAAATACTTTAAATAATCTCATGTAAGGATTTCCTCGAGCGGGTGCTCAAAAAAGCCAAACTTACGTAATCTTTAGTCAAATATTGATGTTATTACTTAAGATATCCGCCCGAAAACACCAAAAATTCACAAGAAAAATACCTTTCTGAGGTTTTAAGAGCCCTCAGCATCAGCTGACGCAAAAAGTGTGTTCTTACCTTTTGAAGTTTTTTCTCCTGGTCGTTATGTTTTCCAAAGATAAGTCGGGATATTAATAATGAATTTGGTAGAAGGCGGCGCGGATAACCAGATTATAATGATGCTCCCTTCGGAATGAAAAAGACGCCATTCAACAATATTAAAACATTAAATAAAAAAGATAGGAAAGTTTTTCGAATATAAGTAAAGTAAGCTTGTTTTTTGCTAGACAACGTTCGTGCCTGAATATATTATAGTCGCTACACTTGATAATATGTTGAGTTGAAGATTTAATATCTTAACAATATCAATCCTATAATATTATCATCATGCCCTTGTTGTTATTATAACCCAATTAAAATTCGAAAACTGATCATGAATCCCAAAATAAGTAAGATTCCCAAAAAATACAACATTATAAAAATCATCCAACTTTAATACAAAAAGATTTAAAAGGACAACCCCTAGGGCTGCACGTGAAAATAAAATAATTGTATCATAAACGTATAATAGAGGAGACGGGCGTGTAATTAATGGGGCTTGTAATATAAATTGATATAAATTGCGTCTCCACGGACGACGGAACCACTACGATATGAATACGGAATTATGTGGGTTTCAAGTGAAGTTTCATCGAGATAGCTACCGATGAAACGGTTTATTGCGCCGGTAAATTATGGATGGTCAGCGAAATTATTTTGTTGTGGAGCTAAAGGATTTTTTGCGCATATGTATTTTACTTTCGTATACTTTTTTGCGTGAAAGAGTAACAAACTTGCATGCATACGCATACATACCCACTTTTCGCAATTATAATGAGAATAGGATACGATTCTTATGACAACCACACTATCACTGTCTTTGCCTTTTAAAATAGCTAAAGAAAAGAGGAACAAAATGAGGAAATCATCTTGCTTCTACCAATTCCACTAATGACTTTGCTTGATTATAAATCTGTCAGTTTTCAAGCCAACTTTGGCCACAGATCTATTTTAAATACATAAATTACTTAGTCGAAGTATTTACCAATGACAACAGTTAATATTTCAACAGTTTCAAAGGCACCTATTTCATATTTAGGATTGTCGTGTATAGTTTATATAGTTACGTGATACCCAAGCGAATCGTTTACCTAAGGCAATTCGTAAGCAACTATTAATATTCATTAAGAGATGGCGGCGCTTCGGTCTATTAATTCAAACGGTAGTTCGATCTACTTCAGAGCTTTTGTTTCTATTGTGGGGGGTTCCACTACTCTATTAGAGGTTTAAGGCGAGGTTTCACTGGACCAATGATTAATAGATACGAGGATGTTAGTGAGTGATTAATGAACTGGAACTTAGTTGAATGGAGTCTGTTGGTTTCTTTTTCAGGTGTGACTGCGGTTTTTTATTAATTTAAAAATCCTTTAAAACAATTGAAAATTCAATGGTATTTTGTTTTAATACAATAAAGTGGAAAATAAGTGAGTTTTTTTAACAACATGAGCATCAGTTGATTAAACTTGAACACATANTAGGTTTTGCGACGAGGCGAGAGCGAAAATAGTCGAGAACGCACTAGAATATTCTCTGTTGGATTATGTCACACATATTTAGTTTACGGGTTTTACTTTTCAATCTCAGTTCCTCACTTTGAAATATTATAGACGTGATTTAAAACAAAATTTCAGAGAATACGTAATTCTGAATTTTGACTCATTTCCATTATTCAGAAACGGGCTAAGTCCCGGAATAACTAATTGACACGCAAAGTTTTAAAGGCTTTCTATAACATTGGTTTAATTGCAAGGTTTAAAATAGAATGCCTTCAATTTAAGATGTTTGATTTCATACAATTTGATCCTTTTGAAGAATGGCATGGCTCTGAAGTAATAAAACTATCTTCAGTTTGTTTTGCAATATTTAATACGACTGCTAAGAATAACATCGCCGTAGAAACAAGGTAAATGTGTAAGTAAATACTTTAAATAATCTCATGTAAGGATTTCCTCGAGCGGGTGCTCAAAAAAGCCAAACTTACGTAATCTTTAGTCAAATATTGATGTTATTACTTAAGATATCCGCCCGAAAACACCAAAAATTCACAAGAAAAATACCTTTCTGAGGTTTTAAGAGCCCTCAGCATCAGCTGACGCAAAAAGTGTGTTCTTACCTTTTGAAGTTTTTTCTCCTGGTCGTTATGTTTTCCAAAGATAAGTCGGGATATTAATAATGAATTTGGTAGAAGGCGGCGCGGATAACCAGATTATAATGATGCTCCCTTCGGAATGAAAAAGACGCCATTCAACAATATTAAAACATTAAATAAAAAAGATAGGAAAGTTTTTCGAATATAAGTAAAGTAAGCTTGTTTTTTGCTAGACAACGTTCGTGCCTGAATATATTATAGTCGCTACACTTGATAATATGTTGAGTTGAAGATTTAATATCTTAACAATATCAATCCTATAATATTATCATCATGCCCTTGTTGTTATTATAACCCAATTAAAATTCGAAAACTGATCATGAATCCCAAAATAAGTAAGATTCCCAAAAAATACAACATTATAAAAATCATCCAACTTTAATACAAAAAGATTTAAAAGGACAACCCCTAGGGCTGCACGTGAAAATAAAATAATTGTATCATAAACGTATAATAGAGGAGACGGGCGTGTAATTAATGGGGCTTGTAATATAAATTGATATAAATTGCGTCTCCACGGACGACGGAACCACTACGATATGAATACGGAATTATGTGGGTTTCAAGTGAAGTTTCATCGAGATAGCTACCGATGAAACGGTTTATTGCGCCGGTAAATTATGGATGGTCAGCGAAATTATTTTGTTGTGGAGCTAAAGGATTTTTTGCGCATATGTATTTTACTTTCGTATACTTTTTTGCGTGAAAGAGTAACAAACTTGCATGCATACGCATACATACCCACTTTTCGCAATTATAATGAGAATAGGATACGATTCTTATGACAACCACACTATCACTGTCTTTGCCTTTTAAAATAGCTAAAGAAAAGAGGAACAAAATGAGGAAATCATCTTGCTTCTACCAATTCCACTAATGACTTTGCTTGATTATAAATCTGTCAGTTTTCAAGCCAACTTTGGCCACAGATCTATTTTAAATACATAAATTACTTAGTCGAAGTATTTACCAATGACAACAGTTAATATTTCAACAGTTTCAAAGGCACCTATTTCATATTTAGGATTGTCGTGTATAGTTTATATAGTTACGTGATACCCAAGCGAATCGTTTACCTAAGGCAATTCGTAAGCAACTATTAATATTCATTAAGAGATGGCGGCGCTTCGGTCTATTAATTCAAACGGTAGTTCGATCTACTTCAGAGCTTTTGTTTCTATTGTGGGGGGTTCCACTACTCTATTAGAGGTTTAAGGCGAGGTTTCACTGGACCAATGATTAATAGATACGAGGATGTTAGTGAGTGATTAATGAACTGGAACTTAGTTGAATGGAGTCTGTTGGTTTCTTTTTCAGGTGTGACTGCGGTTTTTTATTAATTTAAAAATCCTTTAAAACAATTGAAAATTCAATGGTATTTTGTTTTAATACAATAAAGTGGAAAATAAGTGAGTTTTTTTAACAACATGAGCATCAGTTGATTAAACTTGAACACATATTACTATCTTTCTGTTAAACCTTACGAGGCTGACATAGCACAGGAGTGCTCAAGCCTCAAGCAAATAAATGATTTAAAAAAAAGAAATATATTTACATAAAATATCATATTCTGTTATATAAGCTAAATTGCTTAGTAATCATAAGCCTTTAATTTAAGTACAAATAGGACACGACCTCAGCTTATTATTTAGGCTTTGTTACTAATTGGATTATTTTAAACTCTGATTACCTGAGACTAAATAAATTGTATGACAATCACCTGCGATTATCGTTGGATACTAGATACCTAGATAATTAAAATTAGTTATGCTAGTACTAGCTGATTCACGCAGCTTCACTCGCTGTGTTCCAACAATATAATTATATTTGTATGATATTTTATTACATACTAGCTTCTGCCAGCAGCTTCGCCCGCGTAAAACTAAAAAACCTTTTTTTTCCGCTCCAGCGGGAATTTCGGGATATCCTTATCTCGTGTGAAAGTTTTAAGATGAACCTCTGTGTAATATCCAGCTTTATAAGTTCTCAGGTTTGGGCTCTGCATTGATGAGTCAAAACTTAGGTTTTTATTGGGGTTAGGTTTTAAACGCCACATCTTTGATGGCTTATCACAATCTGCACTGAAAGTGGGATTAATGTGCTAGCTCTAGCGATTGGTTTTCCTTGGAACGATGATCCTAGTCGTAAATGTTTGCAATTTAAAATGTCTGAATTATAATATTATCAGTTATTTAAATATAGATCTTTTGTGAACTGTAGACAAGCTATCTAATCCATAATCACACATCCCTAAACAGTAGTCACTACATAAAAGTTCCAAAGAAAACTTATACTTCTCATCCCAAAATACACACAAAAACTATTCTAGATAGTCGTGTGTCGAACTAACTTGCAAGATATAAACTTTACTTTTAGGACTCAGTATCTATCTCACTTACGTAAGTATGACACTAAACAAAGTGGCGCATGAAATATCTTCACGCCTCCTCATAACGTTGTAGTGGTTCCTTAATAATTCAAGCAAACTTCGGTATACTCATCAGGACTAAGACCATCTATGAATAGTTTTAGGTAAAGGCTGGGTAAAGAAAATCATTTTGGAAAAAAACAAAAAAAAACGTCAGTTGGAAAACTTTTCAGACTGTTTTATTAAACTTCAATATCTTTAAGTCGTCTAGATCGTTTTCAAATCTTTTGTTTTAGAACAGGTGCTTAATTATCTTTGGATTCTATTTCAATGAGAAACCTATCAAACCACGTTTTAGGCTACATTTTTGAGTAAATACCGTTCTATTTAAGGCCACAAACAGTCCTAAATAGAAGTGAGTTGTTACTGCTTATTACTTGGGATTTGGCACTGGCGCGGCAAACGTTACGCCAAATACGGTTTAAAGGAGGCATAACGTCCCCGTTTGTCATGTTATTATCAGCTGAGTGTCCACTGCTGGGAGACACTGGGTGTCCGGCGGTAATTGGGGAACATTGTCGTTGGTATTAAAGTTCAGAGTTCATGGTACATTAGATTCATGATAATAAGTCATGAAAGTTTATTTTCACTGTAAAGTGTTTAACTACAACAAATACCGGGAAATTTATGTTTACTATCAGTAGTAGTATATGTCGTATTGTGAGGCGGGCTTTGATTCTATAGTTACTGAAATAATTCCGATGAACTATGTTACAATGAAAATCACGAGAAAAACTTAAGTGATAGTGAAAATGTGAGATAAATCTCGGAAAATAGCTGGCTTAGAATTATCATTATCTTTTGGACGTTGCTTACAGATTTATGAATCCCGACCAACAAAAAACTTGAAGTAGATACAGCCATTGTAAAGCGAACAAAAATCGTCGTACAAAATCCTCGCTTGTTCCAAAACATTTCTCGAACATAAAGGTAGACAAAGCGTCAATAGATCCATTATCAGGACGTCTGTTCGGGGAACAGGAATTCATAAAACTCCGGCTAAATTCCGGCCAATTGTCCGCGCCGTGACCTCGTTGTTACACAATAAAGTGCCTCAGGTCGTCAGCGATATTTTCTTGTAAATCGTCACAGTTTTGTTAGCAGCCCAACCAGCGTTTTGCACACTTAGCAGATAAATGGGGCGTCAAGTGCTCGTGCATCGGGCGAAAAAAGATGCGCTGCGTTTCGGGATAAATCGAGCTTGAAACACTCTTGCGTTGCTACAAAAGATGGACGAGTGCTCGAAAATAGAACAGTGATTATGGATTTTTGCTGCAGTTTGTGTTGTGTGTCATGTAATCTTGGGTTTTCTTTTGAACTTAAGTGTAAGGCACTACTAGTCTACTCATACTCATACCTATAAACACTCGTAACATTTTCGTTCAAACAAAAAGCGATATTGCCACAAAATCACGCACCCTTTATATTCCTGGTATTTGTGTATTTATCAGGATCTACGTCATTACTATTGCAATAAAGTTGCTATCCTTTCTGCTTCCTAGTTCCCTGTCAACGATATTTTCTCTATATTGCCAGTGCTGCGCTTGTATGACTATTTATTGCATTTACGTTAGGGAAACGAAATTACATTGTGTATTATGTCAGAGAACAGTATACAAGCCGGTGTCATACAACCCTACCGCTAGAGTGACTAAGCGTATACGAACATTAGTTGGGGACCACAAGCATTTGTTCACGGATGATGTATTCGACCACCTTTACAAACCAAAAATTGTGCAACCCCCTAAACTATATGGACTGCCAAAGGTGCACAAAACAGCCGTACCATTACGCCCGATCGTAAGTCAAGTTGATTCTCCTACTTACGATCTCGCGAAACACGTAGCAGCAGTACTGCAGCCATTGGTGGGGAGAACTAAATCGTTCGTGAAAGATTCACGCCATTTTGTGGAGATCATCAAGGACATTGTAATGGAACCTGGCGATATAATGGTGAGTTTTGATGTGGAATCACTATTCACCAATGTTCCAATAAAGGACTGCCTTGAAGTTGTCGAGAGAAAGTTAAGGGAAAACGACCTTTCTACGGAGTATTGTGTTCTGCTTAAAAACTGCTTAGAGGGTAACTTCTTCCTGTATCGTGGACAGCATTACCTCCAGATCGAAGGAGTGGCCATGGGTAGCCCAGTAGCACCGGTAATGGCCAACATCTGGATGGAACATTTTGAAGAATCTATAGACATGCCGACTTTTCACGTGAAGTTATGGAAGAGGTACGTCGATGACGTGTTTTGTATCATGAAAGGTACCCGCCAAGAAGTAGAACAATTGCTCTCACATCTAAACTCCATACATCAAAACATCAAATTCACAGTCGAGATGGAGGTGGATAGGTCGTTAGCCTTTCTCGATGTAAAGGTAATGGTGAGACATAATGGTACCCTAGGACACACTGTATACCGGAAGCCCACACACACAGATAGGTACTTACACGCCGACTCGCACCATCATCCACGTCATTTACAATCTGTTGTTGTGTCTCTTACAAACCGAGCACATAATCTCTGCGACCCTGAACACATAGCAGATGAACTCGCCCATGTTCAGGAGGTGCTAAGACGCAATGGATATGGATGCAGGGGTGGTACTCGTGCCTTACGACGACATCAGAGGGGGAAGCCATCGACGGTAGATCGAGTACCTGCTTTCATGCCGTATATCAATATACTCTTCACAACTTCTCCGTCCGTCATCCACCCCTCTGCATATCACGGCATGAAAGCAGCCGTTACCTCGATCTACGCGAGAGAGAAGAAGATCTGATGGCGTATCCCCCTCTGATGTCGTCGTAAAGCACGAGCTACCACCCTGCATCCATATTCCCATTGCGTCTCTCCAGCACCTCCCTGAATCATGGGCGAGTTTCATCTGCTATGTCCGTTCCAGTCCAGGTCGCGACGCAGATTATGGTGCCTCCGGCTTATGTAATGGAGAGCGAGCGAGCCCAATGCAGCCACTGCCTAAATGTGAAGCGGATGATGGTCCATCCTCGAAACCTACCGTTGTCTGGGCTTCCGGCTACTCCAGCTTGGTGCTCCCTAGCGGGTCACCACTCTACTGTCTACCATTACCTCTTAACACTCCGAAAGACAAGGCTACCCACGCGGACCTTACCTCCACCTCCATCCTCGAACCCTGTGAATTTGCAATGTTTGATGGCCTATCCTGGAGTCCCTTTCAGGACTGCTGGAGCAACTCCTGTCCTCTACCTTCCTGGCGGCGGCTCACCTTTCGATGAACAAAACCACCGTCATCGCACCCGCTACCCCCTCGTCTTCCATAAACCTCTCTCACCCTGAAAAGTGCCGGGTCCCATGCCCTGTCTATAGATTCTTTCACAAAGTTCTCCATTCCACGCATGCTTGGCCATTACCGCTGCTACCTGGCGCATACCCATGCACGTCCTCCTCGTACTCGTGGCACATTTCGGTACATCCGGCTGTCCCACGACTACAGCGGCAACGATCAGTTAAAGATGTTCCTCGGTCACCCACACTTCCGTGAAAACACCCTGACAACAACTTCACTCCCCGCGCGCTTAGACCAAGTGCGTCCCGTTCAACTTTCTTCTCCGACAACTTTCAACCGCGCGCCCAGTGTTCCTCCTCATCTCCCCGGAACACTTGCGTCGCAATAGTACTCTCCACCATCAGAAACGCTCAACCAACTTTCTATCCCCGTCTCTTTGGGTCGCCAGACCAAGCATTTCCCATTGTCATCGACTTCTCCACAACAATCGGCAGTGGAATCTTTCACCACGACCCGATTTCAGTTCTCTGCATTCGCCGCCGGGGAGCGACGCGCCACTGGGCGTAGAAGCCAGTACCTGCTCCTGCCGATATGCACACACCAATCACCAAAAATACACCATCATCGACCTCCAACATGTCCTCTCTTCTCCTCGACGCGGACTCCCACACACAACCCCCACCGTCGCGTCACATCTCTACCAGCATGATGATAGATCAAATATCATATCTAATAATATAATACACAATATATCAGATATACATGATAGTCTGATGGATGATGGTAGAGTATGCGTGCTGCGGTCGCGAGCGAGTGAGAAGAGAGCGCGT
>NWSH02000050.1:12236537-12259275 GCA_002382865.2 Heliothis virescens | reverse complement strand
CAAAAATACTTACGACCAATATATCTTACGTGAGTGGCGCGCGGTGAGCAATTTGCCGCTCGGCGATACCTGTTGCGTGTAAAACCTCTCCTAAGTGGTCCACGCACGACGCGTTCCAGCTTTTAGGGCACGCGTTGCCAACGAAATTGGGGCAGCTACATAAAAATCATCAAGCCTAACGGCAGTTGCTTTAAAAAAATTAACGTTTTTGTTAGCGCTGGGCGGCAAAATGCTCATTAGCTGCGGCCCTTCCTCTAGGGTTAAATAGGGTCAAGAGACAACAAAATGTGACAAAAACATATCGTATATTACCCACTTCTTATCCCTTGATCACTTCAATTAAAATCTTCTTTTACTGAAGCCACGAAATCCCGGATTGTTTTGCAAAATAATGTTATTTTCCTTTGGGTGACTACGAACCTAAAAAACTTTTTCACTAGATTCCACCATAAATTGTTTAATGTCCAATTTTGAAGTATTGCTTCGAAATGTATTGTTTCAATCAGGCTATGTTCACAATTAACAAGTTTCCCCAGTAATAGTTAAAAAGTTGAGCAATATTCTTGCTTCGGTCAAGTTGCGGTAAAAAAATACGCCTAAATTCATTCTTTTCAAACGTACTTATGTTGAGGCTTTTGTACTAAGTTACCAATTGTTATTATTGTGGTGGATAAAAAGTGGCGTGATTTATGATATTCTGTAATGCTCCTTAGTATGCATTAATAAAGCGGCTGGTGAGGGGACGATTTAAAGTTTTTTTTCGACATCAATTTTCTACGGTCAGTAAAATTATGATAACTTTTACAAATCTGTTCGAAGAATCCCTATCTCAATAAATTTCGTTTATGTTACTTATAAATTTTTTTGTATTTGATTCGAAATTTAAACTTAGGAATTGGAATATTCGAACATGAATCGTGAGGTACATCGAGAGATCCTTCGCAAATACGCCATAACACATAACAAATATAATGTTAAATTCACACCAGGTAACCAATAGACTTGGCCTAGTTTGGGTTTCTAACATGCGTAGGATGGAAACAATATCAGGTCGCAGATCCTAAACAAATGTTTTTTTAATGATTTATACAGTGTCGTCAACTCCTACCAACATATATTTTCGATGTATAACTGTTCTACACATGCTCAAGAAAGTAAGTAAATGAAAGAGATATGCTGCTTAGCGGCAAATTCTCAAAAACTCTGGGTCCGACTGAGCTATTTTAGATAAGAAAGTGGAGTGTCGTATTTTATCGTAAACTTCCGGTAATGTACTTCGGATAAGTTGATATGTCGGCTCCATGTTTCCACGTCGGAGTGGCAAGTTTCTGAAACTTACCACCCGACTTAGTATTTGCATACAACTCGATTGGTCCCGATAATGCACTTCACGCCACACTGTTTCGATGATTTTATTTTTTGCCAGTTACCATATGGGATATTAATAAAATTACTGCAGGAACTGTTTCACCTCGTAAATATAGTAGACCACTGTTGTAAAAAAAGCATTTTGTCCTAAAATGTATGAGATCAGTATTTACTATTTATAAAAATAATAAATATAAGTTTGGACTGATTTCCATACATCCAAAAATATAACACTTAAAATGTTATGTATTCGTTAAATAACCTTAAAATATTTTTAAAGGCAATGGATAGAACGATTAGATTGTCGATCAACCTTAATGCATTTAGTAATCTTGCCTTAATAGATTCAATCAAGTAACAAGCAATAATTTGTAGCTTTAAGCTTTTCCAATATTAAGATGGTTTGCACGATGCAATAATTTGTGGTTTTTTATGATTTTAATAAGAGTTCAAGGGTATGAGCGTGGAATCTATCGGGTATCTTACAAATAGTTAACAATATTAGCACCAAAGTATTCCAGAGTTTATAATGTAATTAAATTCAATTTACAGTTTACCTATTTAACAGATATTGGCGCTGCAATACAAACATAGACGTGAGGGCATAATCGACAGTTTCGATATAAAACGGCACTTTTTGCGACATTCCCCGGATTCGCTCGTCGCAAGCGCGATATGAATATTATCACATTCTCTCTCCTTATATTTATTGAAATTTCTGTCAATAGCTGTCTGCTGTATGTTTGTGCTGTTATTTTTGGGATTGGTTTTAGTCACGATATGCATTTTATATTTGGTTTTAAAGGCACATTATTTACGGTTCTAAATGATGGAAATGATCACAACCGTGTCTTATTAATTTGTAAGCAAGCTGTTTTGTACTTGTTTATCATAACAAAAGCTTCAATTTTGTTATTCTGTTTTTATAATTTTACCCATCGCCATTCTATCACAACTGCACACATAACACCAACAATCATGATACTCAGTTTACGTAGGTACTAGCGTACATTGATTCACCGGGGCGATAAAACGCTAGGCTGGCTGATTACGGCCGATCCCGCATTAACGGCTTACGCTACACCGGGGGTTAGCAGGACTCAAGCCTGAATTTGCAACTTGTGCTCCGATGTCTTGAGGTATAATTATGTCGACATATAGATATGGTCGTTTGTTGTGCCTTACTGATAAGGATGTGTCTATGTGAACTAAGTGAGGGGGGTTTTGATGTTTGAGTATTTTTGAAATATCTCTTGGATATACATTTTTGAATGAGATACCTTTTATAAACGATTTTTTTTGTGTCAATCTCTTTTGGAAAACTAATTTAAATAATTTGCAAAAAATGTGCTAAGCTTCGGTGTATAAAAAATGCAACGTATTCAGGAGTGACTCCTATGTTGCCTTTCAACTAACGGCATTCGCTAAACGATCTAAAGCAATAGAGATTTAAAACTCTGTCTCTGAGATGGCTATATTGATTAATAAAAACAAATTGAAGTACCACCCAATAAAATCGATTATAGAACAGACTGATTTTGATGAAAACAGAAAACTGATCTAATAAAGAACTTTCTCGACTGTGGGTGACCTGCAATTATCTGACTCACAAAACTCCGTCAAAATCAGCAACAAGTGGTAAAGTCAGACTTAACAAAGTAAGAAGTTTAAATTTGAATCTCAAATATTTAAATTTGGTGAATATACAAAACAATATACAAACTACTTAGGAATTCTTGGAGAAAAAATAATCCGTACTCTCCGAAGATAGCAAACCAATAGAGAAGGCAGAAAAAATGTAATCAAATACCAGTAGCAGTGGCGAATTCGAAAGTCAGCTTCCGCCGTCTTCCTTCTCTAGCATAACGTGCTCGCAGAATTGTAGGCGACAGGCATCCCATTCCCTACCCACCCCTCACCATATGGCTTAAACTCAAGAATGGTCTGGCGCGAAAGATAGGTCGGCGGGCCGTGACAGGCAATATAAGCACAACCACGGAGACAAGGCATTTTTCGGTACCTCCCGACGAGCAACCGTATTCGGTGAGGACTCGGTCATTGCAGAAAGTTGAGGGCTTGAGGGGAGCGTGAGTTGTTTTTATATGAAATATGTTATTGAGGTATTTACTAATTTAATGTGTATAATATTTATGGGCTTATAGTGTTTTCTTATGCTGGCCCTACTTAGGTACAGGAAGAAATTTGCCTGGTGTGCAATACCTAAATGAACATAGAACAGAAAAATTACAAATTAAAAATATACACTTTAGTCACCTGATATTGCTAAATTTACATTTACCGCGGAATATCCGGCCGGATCCGGTCGATTCACGCGCCAATCCGGCCGGATCCGGCCGGATTGAAAATGGTACCGATTGCAATCCTAATCACGATGTAATTTTTAGCTCAATGAGACCCTACAAGTTTTGATTCCTTTGAGAATGTCAAATGTTCGTTTTATGAGAACTTAAAATGGAAGGAGGAAAATACTTAACTTTATTCATAGTGCTGTGCCGTTGTATTGAATATAGGAGTACAAAATTGACAGATCCCTTATTTACCTGTACTATCGCGCTCAAGATTATCTTTCCTACCCCAACTATGTGTTTGCCACCGAAGTTTACTGATTTTTATTTAATTTCGTTCTTGCAAGAGGCTAGGTTAAGATGAAGGCCGTTAAATACTTTTTAAAAATATATCTCTCTAGCCTAGTTTAAAAAAAAAGTATGCGTTTATCCGTCAATGACCATACTCGAGTTCTCGAACATTGTTCGATTATTCCAATTCTGATGCATCAATTGGCCACAGTTAACTGGGCTTTAAAATTTCGAATTCGATAGTCAAATTTTAAAATGGTAGTCGAAATTTTTAAACGGGTCCACAGTTTAACACTCAGTTCCATGGGCAGGTCAACCTAACCGAATGATCTGAAAAAAAAATCATAGATTTTTCAACCGTATCACAATAGTGGAAGTCGCGGTATACAATATGTCTTTTGGTGTGTTGTTAATTATATATTTGAACAATTCGAGGCTTTCTATTGTTGAATTCTTTTTCTGCTGGACACGTCTGACACACGCGCGCTTTCATAGAACAAATCTTTGAGTAGTAGATAGCTATTATGTATAGGCATACCTACGTCTTTCATCTTCTATGACGCAATTTGATTCGCGATCATTAAAAAACTAAGGTATTTACGTGACCTGTAATTGAGAAGACAAAAATTAAAAAACTTTTTTTAAAATCGGTGTCATTGGAACCTCGTGCGTGTCACTAACAAACTCATAAGAAGTATACGCTTTGGTTATCTATTCTCTTATATGAGTGCTCGATCATCATTTTTAAGAAAACACATAACAAAATCTTGGTACAATATTTTTTAAACCAACTCAAAAACAGTGAGGGAGATGTTGTCTGGTCCTATTTCATACTTTTCAACAGATTAGATCAATGAGAAAGATAAAATAATAAAAAAATAATCACCCTAAAATAATTCGACGCTCACTCGCATAGCTCACTATATTACTAATTTTAACACTACCACAACCATTTTTAATAGTTAAGAAATACTCAACAAAAAACAGTTAGCCGGTAGCATTCATAGACAAATGTTTGAAATGTAGAGTGATAAGCCGGTGCCATGCTTTACCGAACGGATCGCTCGAATGACGAAAGCTAAAATCCACTCCTGAAGTTTTGATGTGTGCTGAACGAAATAGCTGCCTTTAAGCTCATATCCTAAATAGACCTCACATACACAATGAGTTACTCATGTTCCAAGATTAGAAGATTAATGCTTATGACAAAAGAGATAGGATGATTCTAGTCTTATTTTATAAATACATGCAATACGTAAATCCCTTTATCAAGGACGAGAATAAAGCTAAAGTTAATACTCTCTTATAACCCAAAACACTCTTCACTCTCCTATATTTTAGCTTTAGTTAAAACTAGCTTTAGATGAACTTATATTCGCTAAAAGTTAGGTTTAAATGGCAGAAACGAATCGCTGTAAATCCGACTCCACGTAGTCTTGTCTGCCCTACCCCTAGAGTGTAATTCAAAATCGCGTAGGCGCGGAGGGGCGAGGCGGGCCGCGAGTTGAGGAGCAGGTGGTTATAACACTCGCCACCGCGGCTGAGGCTGGCCGGCAGCGCCGGCCAGCAAGCCGAAGCTGCGGTGGTGAGCGTTAAACCTATCTGCGACGATAAACTCGCGTGGGACCGCCGGAGCCCCGCAGCGCCGGAGCCGTGACAGAAATCACGCCTGCTGCATGATGGAACATTAATTAAGAATAAGGTATGATGAACACTGAGAACAGTTTTAACTGACTTGCTTAGGAAAAACGCGTGTTGTCTATTAAGAACTAGTTTTAACTGATATTAAATTTTGATTATTAGTTATTTCTAGTTTTAACAAAGGCGTTTAGTAAAAACTAGTTCTAACTAGGGAAAACGCGTTCTATCGGAAAACGGGTTATAACTGTAACATATATATAGTAAAGATTAATGAAATTAGTGGACCTACTGACGATATACTGTCCAACACTATCGGCGGAGAACTTTCTAGACGTAGTTAGTCTACGAAGTTTTTCCAGCTCTTATGTACTCAGAATGTGTTAAAAGTTCGCTGCTATTACACTGGCTATTACATTTACTCAGTAATTTTCTGATGTATTGTAAGAACTGAACTTTGAAAATAATGTAGTACCTTAGAGTAGGTGAATTACCTAATGACCTGAAAAACAATTCTAAACTAATTCTAATAAACATACAAATGATGTTGTTTTTATTTTTTAGAGTCATTTTTGTTTCATTCTTTACATATATTTTAAATTGCCATTCTATATTTAATTTCAATACATATACTCTCATAAAAAATAAAACATCAAATGGTAATTAAAAAAATATGTAATGAACAAAACAAAAATGACTCGTTATTTTTAGTACCTAACTTTTTGTAGAAACAGCACGATGGCATATAATTATATTGTTGATAGAAAAACAGAACAATAAATTGAAAACAGCATAAACCTCGAATATTCTCATAAACAAAACAAACGGAACAAAATGTAAAAACTTGAATATTTCCCAGCGACCGCAAACCGCGGCCGAGACTTTCGATTGATTTTAAAAATATACGTTCGTTCGTACCGAAATCAAATTGAACAACTCGATTTAAAAATCGAGTATTTCGCACATCAATGACCAGCACTGGTTCACTTTGTTCGAGAATGTTCGATATAAAAGGTTATTGAATAAATTAAAGTACCTACGGCGGTTTTGTTGAAATATACATTTATAATGGAGGCTGTACTAAAGTTAGTAATTATGCAGTAGCCGGAAAAATTATGAAGTGGACTGTGAATTCGGAAGGCATTTTGTATATTTTTGAACGATTGTGCTCTAATAAGTTTTCGACTAAGCATCTCTTACCTTGTTATTGGAGAGGACTATATTGTATTAAAAATCTTGCACAAGAATTTTTAATTTTCTCAATTCAGCGAGCTACAATTTCTCAACTATTGAAATACTTCACTTCAAAGGTAAGGCCTTATGAAATTCTAAGAAATTGCAAAGATTTCAAGTTCATGAACAGCTCGTGGCTTTTTCTTCGATCTGTAAGCTGCGCAGCGCTTGGTGCGTTCGGTCCGTGGATGCAGACCTTCTTGTTTTAACGAGTTTCTGCGTTTGTTACGGAAGGCTTGCTAAATTGGTGGATCAAGAGCTAGAAAGTCTGAGGGCAAATTGGCAGACGCTCTATGTAAAACACTAGTGTGCTACATTTAGTTAGGTTGAAAGCTGACTCTAAGCAGACGATGATGTTCGGATTTTATCATAAAGTCAGATTAGTGCATTAGAAGTGCAGGAGCAAGTTTTTCACCTTACATGCAAGTTTTAGTACCTGCCGTGTTCTGGCAAGCTCAGCATTACACCTCACGAGTTTTGGCACGGAGCGTGTTGGCAACCATTTTCATACGTTAGGCCGAAACACTGGGCTATAGTCACTGTGTTGTCTTTTGCTTTGGTGAAAATATTCAAATTCAATCTTATTTTAGGATAATGGAATTGAAGCGCTGCAACTGTTTTCCGTGATTTTCATATTTCTAGGAAACTATTTTGTTTATTTGGATATTTTGTGCTAACCTTCTCGGGAGTTTTTTCTATTTCCATGTCTTTAGGTTTAACTACCTCAATTGTTTTACTGAGAAGGAATAAAATGCAAACAAACTAGCTAGTTCTCTAATTTTAATCGTATAAGCAGGTTAAACTCACATAGAGTTTAGGTCTGAATACTTCATTACCATTCTTGGTTAACATTATAATGTAACCAACACCACCATCCCATGACAGAGAAGCAAACCCATGACCTCAAAGCCTCGACCATAATATTTTGTTGCATAATTTGAACAGACATTTTACGCCTAAAATATGGGTCAGGAAAAATGTCGGGTAAATGAAAATGAAGTGAGTTGTCACGCGCCGGCCGTGTTTGTCGCGACTGTTGCCGCTGTGGTAATTATATGACGCGGCACGTAGACCGGGTGACAACTGCCATCTGATTTGTGGTGGTTTCATTAAATACTTTTTCTACGGCGTAGGTATATGTGCCTAAACCTATATTATCTTTGGAAAGGTTATCAGGATGTATTTCTGTTTGTTACAACTTCTACGACTATCAAATCACCCCAAATAAGTAGTCAGAGAGTAGTCTAAAACTTAAAAAATATTTGGGCTAATGTTTGATTTTACGGTGTAACATTCTCATCTTGAAGTGTAATTTGTCTAGAAACTTTTTCAGTGATTTTTTGTCTAAAAACTTCTTCAGTGTTTTCTTTATATACATGTTTTTTTTATGTACCTAATCTTGTTTTTCTATAAAATTGTTTGACCTCGGAGGCCGCCGGTCGAGAACGCAAATGATTCCGAATTGTGTTTACAAGGAGTTGATAAAATTCCTTATTTTTGTGTCGCTAACATTTCTAACGGTAGGTATACAATTTCCCTTCCCGCTGTCAAGTTCCGTGATAAATTCTTTTTTATCTGTTCTAAATTGTACTTTTATCTGTCTTCTATTTAAAACGAAAATAGATAACGAAGTTTACTTTTTTGTTTGAGAAACTTTTTAACTGTATTTTTATGTTGTTCATTTTGTTCTCCTTTTTGTTCATTAAAATACAGATTAATTTCTACGCCCAAGTCATGGGAATATTATAAACTTTTGTAATTATTTTGTAATCAACGAATGGTTAATTCATCTTGTTTAAATGAAAGAGATAGGATAACTTTACAATGCAGGTACATACATTGTTACAGTTTACTAAACTGCTGGATATAAATAATTATCCAATGACTTTTATTTCAACACTGGCAAGATAATGATACAGGATATTCAATGACCTATTATTATCGCCACTCTTAAGCCTGAAACAACTTGCATATTTCATTGCAACATTTTTAATGTACCCTTTAAATAAATAAAAGAAAACAAACTGCCATTGAGTGCTCATAAAAAAACCGAAAACTCACAGAGATCCCTTCGGGAGATTTATGTTTCCGACTTAAAATAACTTTGTTCCTGAATAGTTACTGTTTACCTTTCAAGGGTTGCGTCCCAACTTAGACAATAACAATTTGGGATGGCATTTCACAACGGTTTGAGGGGTGAAAATACTGTTTTATAGCAACAGTGCATGTGTTCAGACAATGGCATCAAGGATAAAATGTTTTCTCTTTCTTTTATTCCATAAAAATCCGTAAAAGCTAAACTTTTTTTATTGGAAAAATATTAAAACAGTATATTTAAATACTTTGTTATAATAAGTATCTCATTTAATTTGACCCAGTTAGAAAATAGCAATCATCTAGTTTGTGTGCTGTTGATAATCAGTCATAATATTTGATTTCCTAAACTAATCTATGTCGATAATTAAGTTGGTCCACGCTTAAAATTTAATGGAAACACTAATTTCTAATTCAGAAATATGACACTTAATTACACCACAAAATTAGTTGCAAACAGGCTGTAACTAAATATTTCTATGAACTAAGCGTAAACATTCAGAATGGAATACACATTCAAATGAATACTTTAAAACTATTTAAGGCTGTTTAAACAACGAAACTAAAATTATGCGACTTTAATCTCCAAAGTTAAAATGTTATTTCAGAGCCTTCGGCTTACAGTTTTAACCACAGCCTTAAAACTTGCAGCATGACTTAATCCATGATTATCCATAGTACTGACACTGAGTAAGTCGCACATTAGCCATTCAACGCTAATCTAGCGTCTAGTCAGAATCACTTCAATGAGAATGCTAATATTCGGGAGGATTTAACCCCCTGAATGACACTGGTAATTTCTCAACCCTCTGTGTCCAAGATTAGTTTGCGACATAAAGTTCCCAGCTGCCATGAGGTCGGATACGTTTTGATTAATATAATTTGTTGATGCTAATTAATGATATCCATCCCTCTCCATTTTAACGCAATTTAACATTTTATTTGGAAGTCTGCAGCAACTTATAATTCACATGTTGCTTGATTCTGTTATCTGCTATAATTGGTATTTATAACATGGTTTTTATACATCTTCAACGTTTGTTCAGAGATAATTTCCTAGGTTTCCTTGAAGTGCACAAATGCTGTTTCACATAGATTCCTTTATACCCAGCTTCATACTTCGTACCACGGAAGTCATTATGCTCTTCTAAACAACAGACTGGAATAGTATAGAATCGAATACGGTCACCAAGTCAATTAAGTAATAATGAAGCCGAGTGCTAGCTGCCCATAATTATGACCAAACTTGTTCCTCCAGGAATTTCCCTAGTAAACGTCAAAGTTCGAAAATTCTGT
Organism: Heliothis virescens; assembly: GCA_002382865.2. Lineage (NCBI taxonomy): Eukaryota > Metazoa > Arthropoda > Insecta > Lepidoptera > Noctuidae > Heliothis > Heliothis virescens. The sequence continues at coordinate 12,249,049 of NWSH02000050.1, read as the reverse complement.
GGAATAGTTAGAGGAGTAGTTATTTGAGCTATATCTGTCTGGTGCACACTCTAATACTGTTTGAGTATTGTCCGTTTGTTTAATGTACTGATGATACAGATTTACCTATTCAACATTACTTTTGAAGCTATAGCGGCTGAACTATACGTTATATTAGAATGTCCTGTATGTATTGTATCTGATATTTTTATCGCTTTTGGGTCTCACTTTCACCTGGCGAATCACTGAAAATAGAAAATAGAAGTCGATGTCATTTGAAAGGACGTTCCAGTTGCAATATTTCGTTCTAATATACCTGTTACCCCTCTTACTTCATCGATACTTCATAAGGAAGTGCAGATTTCAGACATAGTAAATTATTTCATTTAAAATCCTTCTTACTCTAGCCGTATTACAAGAAAATACTGCAAGTAAAATAAGCTTTCCATTGATGTATCACCAAATGCCAGAGGAAAGTTAGACCAAAACGCTCATTTTCCTTTCATTAAAGATCAATAATTCCTCTGTAAACTGAAAAACTATAATCATATAGAATTGGATTAGTCTCTAGTGTTGTTTCAGCGAGAGGCCGCAAAACATTGTTTGATAACAAAGTTTTAAGGGCCGCGGTTGGGACTACAGAATGTACATACTTAATTCTATTCTAGTCTAACTTAATTCTCCTTGGAAAATGTAACGAAGTCGAGCTCAAAACTTTGCTTTTCAATAGCAGTTTAACTACGTAATGGAGTGTGTCAGCTAACAGTAGTTTAAAAAGCAAAACCACAGGCTTATCTCCAAGTAATTATAGTTAAACCTAATCCAGTTTTACCGAGGATCACGCGAGTTTTTAACCCACTTTCAGAGAAAAATATTCATCAAGATTGTATGAGAATGTATGGTGCGAATTAAACGTAACAGTTCCTGGTATAGTTAAGGTCTAAAATAAAGGTAGTAATGATAAGATAGGATCGCAGCTGGGGTGCCTAATGAAAGCCTGGCAAACGTAGCGGAAGAATCTATGTGGGATGTTCGAGTAAAGGTTGGGTTAGTACCAGAGATTAACACTGATAGCCAACTAAGTAGTCCGACTGTAATTAAAATGCTGATTTAACTAGATTACAAATGTTAACGAGGTGTTGCGGAAATGTCTGCTGAAATTTATTGTTCTGCTTTTTGTTTAGTTACACCGAAAGCCTCATTCGGAATAATATTTTAAACATTATCGTAAAAAAAACGACATGTATAAAAAATAATATCTGCAAAACCTACAGTGGTTTCTCTGTGAAGAGAGAAATATTAATCAAAGCCAATAGTCATCAAAAGCGATCTCGTAAACACTCCTAACGAAGCACTGATTTAGATTGTAAAACAGCTCTCGATATTTGCAATCGAAGCGTGTAGTTTTACAATAAACAAAGTAAACCAGCCGTCCGCTTTGTTGCAAACAGAATCCATTTAAATACTTCTCATCCGCGACATTCAATTTTTTATCGAAATAACGTTCCTAAATCTAAATTTTGAGTCATTTCAGTAAAGCGAGTTCGTTAAAGCAAGGGGAATCATAGTGCAAAGTTATAATTGTAACCTCTTCAAGCGTTTATTAGCTCCCAAAATATTTTCGCTTCCCCAAGGATTCTGGAAAATGTTTAATTAAAACTTTGTTTTGTGTAATAAAAGCTGTCGGTATCAAGGTACAATCTGTCAAAGTTACTCATTAGCTCGAAGCACCTCGGCTTCCAGCGTGAAGTTTGCCACGTGCAAATTGCTCGCTTCTAGAATTCTTCGAACGTGAATAGCTGCTTTGATTATAAGTGCAGAACTTACTTGATTAGCTAAAATGACAGTACTTCATACGACTTCCATATTTGTGTCATCGAAGCTAAATAATGATGAAGTGTTTGCCCAAAAGCGAACAATAAATTTAAAGTGTTGCTCTCATGTATTGACAATATAATCCGTGCTCGTACCGCACAAATTGAAAGGACCCTTTTCCCACTGTTTTCAGCTGATGCTTCAAATTGGAACGCCCTATTGTTTGAACAAGAGGTTATTTGCAAAATTAATTCATATCGCTCTCATATAAATATTCATTGGGACCGCACGTAAATTTTATTCAAAGTCAATCCACCCTTTCAGATTATAATAGATGATACGTTGGCAAAAACTTGTGTTGTTGAAACTGAAACCTAAACAAATGACAGTTGTGTACTGCGGCTCTTCATTTTATGATCGTCTTATCACACAATTTCAGCTGTGTCTGTGCTCCACATAGTGAAAGATTCACTGCTTGTTTTAAGTTTTAGTGGCCATTTACTGTTAATAGATATGTCATTATTGTACATCTAAAAGACCCTTAAAATAAATTGGTTGTCATTTAGAATGATGTTTCATTTTAATTTAATGTCAGCAATATTTGCTTTGATGGACATTAAAAGGTTGTGTAGCTATCAAAAATGTAACACAGTGATCGTAACTGTTATTAATTACAAATTAAATAAACAACAGACAGATCTTGGCAAAGCCCATAACTCGTGTCTGCGTCACCGTCCGCAATAACTGGGTAATCCTGTTGTCACCGGGGTCAACATATAAATTGTCGTTACCTTCCTAGTAATACCAGAGCACCTGGACTGGTTTAATTTATTCCATGAATTAATAAGGCGACGCCGCGTGCTCGCAATTGATAGTTACGTTGTTATTGCTGGACCGTATTAAAGTTACATGATTGTGGATTGTCATTTGGGAATATAATGTGAGGGTACGGCTTTAAAGATGATGGTTATGGAGTAGAATGGCCCTCATGTAACGTATTTCAAATGGGCTGGTTTGTATTGAGGTTACAGACTGCTTGGACAGTTTAATGAAAAAAAAACACGTTTCATCACATAGAAATATAAAATAATAGTGAAACTACAGTTTGTACCCTGAAATGTACTTTAAGCTGTGAAAAATACGATAGAGCTTTTTAGGCCAAAATAATTTTGTGTTAGCAAGTAAATGCCCCCTACAAAAGAAATAAATGTATAATAAGAAATTGCTGCGAGATTATAACGAAATGTGAACTAATATAAAAACTGTTTTTATCCAACAATAGGTTGTTAGCACAAAACCCTTAATAACACGAAACATTTACTTCATGTTCTTATTAGCATGGAAAATGAAATAAATAACACTTTTCTCACAAGAGTGGACGAGTGTAAAGAAAAGTAACCACTTATTACTGCCCTCGAGTGTATGTTAATGTAAACGGTCTCGGCCGTATGAAAACATTTACCGTGGAAATTATTTATAGTAGGGCCGTCGCCATTTTTCATAGCGGCCATTTTTGTCCCGGACATTTGCGGACTAATTCGCCGTGGCCCTTTGTCCTATTGTGTTGTTGAATTAAATTATTATTTTCTATAGGATTTGGGGTAAATTATTTTGTTGTTTCAAAGGGTAGCCGGTCTTTATTAATACTTTCTGTATTGGATGATTAGGTTAATTAGAGTGACTTTAAGTTAATGTTTTAAAGGGTTAATGGATGTTATATATTTTTATTTTAGTAAAGATTTAAGTGTTTTGCTTCTGCAATATAATTTATAAAAAACATAGTTTTCTTTAATACGTACGTAAGTTCAAGATACAAAAAGAAGTTAGTACACAGAAATAAAAAAAGACATGGTAAATTCCTAACAAAAATACACAACAAAATGTTAAAGCATTTTCATTGTGGACATTCTAACTAGACAATAAAAATAAACGCTAACAAAGCACGCTAACGAAATGGAGAAAACTATTCTATTTTGCGAAGGTTTCACAAAAAGACAATTTAAATTTTGTTGCAAGTGACACCCATCCACGATAGCGGGAAAAAAACTGAAAATATACACGTAGTCGGTACGGTACGTTGGCAAACTTTTATGTTAAAATGAACAAATATTTGTCGTTATACGGCAACATAGTACACATAGCACTGTAGTGTTTGCCTGCCTATGTATAGGTATGTCAGTGGCTCTCAATGTGTTTGGTAAAACTTTTAAGGGTCGATGATCTATAGAGCTTCAACAACTTTAACCAATACAGGTGTTTGACTGTTATGTGAGATATTTTTGGATTCGTGAATATCGTCAACCTTCTTAATGGTTTTATTGTGCTTTTTTAGGGTTCCGTACCCAAAGGGTAAAAAGGAACCCTATTACTAAGACTTCGTTGTCTGTCTGTCTGTCTGTCTGTCTCCAGGCTGTATCTCATTAACCGTGATAGCTAGAATGCTGAAATTTTCACAAATGATGTATATCTGTTGCCGCTATAACAACAGATACTAAAAATTAAAAAAAAATAAACATTAAGGCTGTTGATTTATATTAATTAATTGCAAAATTGTATACTAGTAGCGCCATCTATTAGAAATAATGTGCAACTTAAGTAACTCACACTTGACCATTCCTATTGTACTTTTTTCATAGATAATGGTACGAAACCCTTTGTGCGCGAGTCCAACTCGCACTTGGCCGGTTTTATAGAGAATTATCAGCACACTGCTGAAGGCGGATTGGCGATTTAAGACGTTAAAATTCAGGGTTCATCAGGATGTTTTGCTTTACCTTTACTTTGTCCATGGAGCCCAAGATATGGATAGTAAGTACATTTAACTTAGAATAATTAGTTACTTTCTCAGTACCTCATAGTCACAATGGCACATGGATACATTAGAATATAATTAATACAAGGAAAGGGTAGTTACACGAGCCTTTTGTTCATCTATTGTTTTAATGATAAAGTTCGTTATGTACAGCCTATAAAGTTTTTACATCTGCCATTAATTTCCCAGCTCCCAGTATTACCGCTAAACTAATTACAAGGCATCTTACTTTGCCATTTAAATTCTCTGCCATACAAAATGTGTAGGCAGTCAAATTGAGTTTAACCCGCTATTGGTGATGTATGTGTCTGTGAGATCGTGTAGTTACGTGACTGTGACTTCGAATATTTTTTACACCATTTATCGAATTATGTTGGGATTTGGTGTAGTTTCCTTAATGTACAGCACCGACCATTAGCCCAGCCCGCGATAGTTACGCGGGCACAAAAGATGTTGTCGTAATACCTTATAATATCACCTTATAATATAATGCAACCAAATATTGTCTAGTAATAAAACATTGGATTCTATTTTTGCCTTTATTTTATATCCTTCCCAATTCAAAATAGCATACATAAACAGTATTAAAAAAGAAATATAAGGAGCCTAAAATTCTGGCGCAGGAGACCGGGGTCACCGACTATGTAAGCTAAATACACGTCACCAGTGGCGGGTTAAAGGTTCCTTATAATTATAGGAAAGATCAGCAAGTCTGGAGATAGGCGTAAGGCTTGAACTCTGTTCAGACCTTAATGTAAGGGATGACACGAGAGCGTTACGTACAGTTATTCTGTTCTTGGTTATAAAACTATAAGCGCTTTTAATTGGGCATGACATGAAAAAGGAAGCAGGTGCCCGTTTTTTGGAAACCGAAACGAACTGGCTTTTACAAGGAAACTGCGTATTTTAGGGGCACAAAAAGCCGTTAATCCACCTGCAAAGCCCATATACATAGCCTAGTTTTCTTTTATTCCATTCCACATCATCCATTTACGTTCTTTGATAAAATATTCAGGTATAGTACTGTAATTTTATATTATATGTACATTTTCTGGAAGTCTATCACTTAAATATTTATCTATTAACATTAAGCAAAAAATTCTTTGCAAGCACTAAAAGCCAATTAAAACAATTTCGGTCGCGCTCTCTCTCTGAAAATGTACAAACATTAAAAAAAAAACGAGTTGTCAGCGCTTCACATTTGCATACGGACAGCAAATAGTTCGCTATGTTTTGCCTATAAGCTTCACTGCAAATAACAAGGTACATTTCTACTGAATTTTAAAATTTTATATCGGTCAAAATGAACCTGATTTTGCATAACATAAATATTATTGCATAACCATCTTCTTTTAAATTATTTAACTTCTTCGTTTTATTTTTACGACGATTGTCTATTGCGGTAACTAATTGCGTTTGTATTAACTAATTTTGATAGCATCTGAAGTCGGGATAAGTATATATTTTTTATCCTTTAGTAATAATAAATAGGCAAATGTCTTTATTTTCAAATGGTTTATCAAAAAACTTTTTTTAACAGTTTAAAGATTCGAATGTGTTCTCCAATAGGCTCTCATAAGTCGTGAAGCAAGCCAGGTCACATTAGACGGAGCTATCTTCGACCGACATTTGCCAAAAAAGCGCAATAAGGGGAAGTCGGTGCCAAAAGTACTGATAGCGATCTCATTACGCGGCAAAAAGTCGGCTTAACGTAATCTTTAGGCTTATTTGTAGCCGAGATAAGTCCCTACTAAATGTTGAGATCATTTTGTCACCTTTTTATCAAATAATGAGGTCCGGAGCCTCAACTTTGATACAATTATTTACGCCCAGATTGTGAAGGGTTGTAACGGACCTCAAAATTGAAGAAAAAATTTATTTACGTCATTTTTTGTGTGGCAATATTAACTTAGAGGCTTATAATGATTTTAAGGGATAAAAAAAGTTTTGTTTTAAAATAAAGTTCTTTCAATAGTCCAGCCTTTGACAGCTTTAAGTTCTTTTATTTATTTATTTAACGTCCACGCACGAGTGGAGTTTGCAAAAACAAGAGGAGATTTGAAAAACTTTGGATATAAAAGTCTCGTTCTGTTTTTTTAAGAATCAAATGTTTTTCTTCATTTAATACCTAAATTGAGCGAATTGAATATTTTGATCATTTAGGCCTAGGTTTGGCACCCAAATGAGACTTGAAACACTATGGGCCCTCACTTTCCCTTTTCATTACAAGATTTACATAATATAATAAAAACCTTTCAAAATTTTGAATTTAAATAATCTGTTCTACGGACAGCCTACGGACTTCTTTACAGTGCCTATTAAAAATGATTTCATTTTTCCGTTCTAATTACAGAGCTTTTTTGCCGAGATTAGATTTGTGTGGGTGAGTGGTCCTCCGGCAAATGAGAATTTAAATAGATATACGTATAAATGATCGTAATTAATGTACAGAAATGAATGTTATTAAGTTTAAAATTGTGAGCTACATTTAAAGCCCAATAAAGTACAATGCCTATCTCAGACCGTAAAATTTCAGCATCATAAAATAAATACTGGCGCATTATGTGTTCATTAACGTGGTAAATAATAATGAATAATAATGATCTCTTTCCATTGCTGCGTTTGTATTAAGCCATCGTGCAGTCGCGGTAAGCCGACAGTCGCTGGGGAGGGATACGGGAACCATACCGCTATGATTTCCCGGGATATGCAATGTTACGTTGAACATTTCCGAGGATATTGCTGAATATTTTAGTGTTTATTAGGAGGGAATTTAATGGCCAAACTGTGTATAATTAAAAGCTTCTATGGAATTATTATGAGGCTGGGGCGACTGAGCTATTATTTCTATTATGTACTCGTTATGACGATAGCCCATCCACTGACGTACCTCTTCAATTACATAACATGATGAAATGAACACGTGTATGTCTCAAATCAGTACTAAACTGTTTAAAATAATTGGACACCCCAATCAACGTGTATAACAGGGTTAATGCAAATGTATGTTACAGATACTAATATTGATATTAATACCTCCGCGAGGTGGTTAGCCACGCACAAGATACATTAATCTACATGAATATTATATGAAGAGACTATAAAACATTACGTCAGAAAGGGTGTATTATACAATGTATTAAAGTAAAAATATATCCCACCAAAAACATACTGTAAAAAACTAGCCAAGTCTCTATGGAGCTGCTTGTCTCTAAAAAGTAATGAAATCTAGACAAAGTCGTTCTGAGTCTTAGGTTCCTTACTGTGATTTCTTTATAGAAAGTTAATGTGATATGACTGGCCGTTGAACATTCTTTATACGTAAGTGGGTACAAGTCAACGGCCAGTCATATCACATTAACTATCTGTAAAGAAATCGCAGTAAGGAACCTAAGACTCAGAACGACTTTGTCTAGATTTCATTACTTTTTAGAGACTTTTACGAGACAAGCAGACTCAAGGAGAACCTTGGCTAGTTTCCTTAACAGTTAAAGTTTTTTGTTGGGATTTTTTTTGGATTTCTTTCACTTTCTTTTGTAAACATCCTTAGTGCTGAGAGCTTTTCGATTGACATCAATACCTTAAAGGACCTAGTTTTGCTGGGCGGCCTCCTGTGTTTTTTCTAATCAGGGTCACCAGGTTACTCCCCAGATCTACGACTATTCCTTAGTTTTTGTATGTTTCCCTTTATGTGTCATGTAAACCTAACTCTTACCAAATTTCAGCTAACTCTGAGATTTATGGAAGGTTACAGTCTCTATTTGGATGATCTTGATTAGTGATTCGTTGCAGTGTTCTGCCGTAAACACGTAAAACACTTCTGCATTTCGCTTTAACTTCGGAACTAAATTACCTACAAGACTTGAAAATCTGGTAAATTTAAGATTGATTACTAGCTGTCTGGATGACGAAAAATTTCAGCGTTCTAGTTCTTAATCCAGAGTTCTCGCCAATAGAGCCTTAAAACGCCTAGTGCAAATGTTCAGTAAAAGGATTGCTACCTGCAAGTGTATTGCTTTCGCTCGATCTTGATCGGGGGCTCGTAAATCCCGTGCCCCCCAAATTAACGTGACTTAAGTAAGAATATGATGTTGATAGATTCGATTTTTAAACTTTTTATATACGTACTGTATTAAATTGACACATAATTCAAATAAAATTGATAGTCCGCATATGGATCAAAATGGGTAAATATAAGATTGGGCACGGCAGTGCCCCCGCCAAGGCCAGAGCCGCAACGGCAAAACACTGCCGTACCTATCCTTACGGACTCATTCGACTGCATTTTCAGGCCTTCTGTTTGAAACCTCTGGGATAATACCGAACGCGAAATTTCATTCATTCCAGAACGAGCATTAACACATACGTTATAACTACCCACGAATTTTCAATGTCTTAGGTCTTTACATTTCTCGCAAGTTAAGCGAAAGCAGACTAGTTCGTATTTTCACACTCACTCACTCATGATCAATCAAAATAAACTCAGTACTTCCAATAAAAGTCAGGAAGCGATAATTTTGGAAAGTAGTTAGATTTTTAGATGACCATCAATGTAAGGAAAACTACTAAAAACAAGGATTAATCAGCATCTGGAGCTACTCTGTGTGACCCCTATGACTTATGGAACCACATATCATCAAAGACCAACGCATTCGGAACTTATCGTATGAATGAATCAGTGTCCACAGAAGATCTTCTATATGTTAATTCAGATAATGTATATTCAACTTATACGACTATTACCGCGTGTTTTCCTACCACTCAGACGACAGTCGCTGCCATTAATCCCACGCAAACGATCATCATTGCCGTTTATCTACGAGAAAACTAGCCATATTCTTTCGCTGAAGCTGCTAGGTGTATATACATTCATTAAACCTCATGTATTACGCACAAATGCTAGAATCACTGATGTAGCTAGCTGAGTCTCTATAAGGGATTCCTCTAACGCGACTTATGAATACAATTTTTTTCACATCGTAGTGAGTTATTTCACCGTTTTTAGTAATTCACCTCGCGCGCTGATAACAACGTGTGATCAAACACTCACTAACCAGTATCATAAAAGAAATGCAGATCCAAAACAAGACGACACACAGCAGTGCAACAACAGACAAATCACGGCAAATCTAAGACAACTAAAAATTATTTTAAAAAAAAAATCCCTGAGTCTTCTTAAGTGGCCATCTCCTAGACTCCAGCACGAATTTGTTTAGTAATTTCCATAGCCTTATTAATAGAGACTATAAACCACTGACATTGTTCTCAGCGCAAAATTGGCTAGTATTTTCTATACCTATTACCGACACAACTGCTGTTCTCTAATTGTGGTTAGGTGTAGTATGTATACATGTATGATTAAGGTTCGACATTAAGTAGAGGTTTTGTAGAAGTCCATGCCTATTTCTGATAGTCCGACATAATAAAAATATATCTAACTATGTATTATCATTATTAGCTATACATCCACTAAAATACCATATTTAACTATCTTAGAAAGTTATTAGTACATGATTATAAACTACCAGTTTATTACATTTTCGTTTATAATTAGCTCTTATAACGTGCTGAGTATAACAACGAAAGGATGTCTGTTTTTGCGTGCGCAGATGCGAGCTAATCAGTCGACGAGGCACACCTCCTCAGACTAAGAAGAGCGCACCCACAGCATCTATGATCGTGAGGTCATTCAGGCGTTCTCATCTAATACCTCTTATGTAGTCTACTGGAGCGCTTTCCGATGAACTGCTAGCGGAAGGTAGTATCAGAAGTTTAGTCTATTCAATAAACAGCGCAGTCGCTACTTAGTAATCCTCATGTTGTCAAATAACAAATTGCGTAGACAACTGCTATCCATTAACAACTAGAGACAATAATCAGTCTATAGCGCTGTATTTGCGTGTCTCACTAGCGCGACACGCTCTTAGCAAGCAAAGAGGATAACACATTTACCGAGAGTCCAACGCTACACCGGTATCTACCAACACTCATACTGGAGTGTATGCACATATTGAAAGCCTAAACAACCCTCGAGTAGTGATTCGTTGCACGAGTACATCGTCTTCAGAATCATCCTGACTACTGCATGCTAAGACAATAAATCCGCCGGGTGCGGAGATCTCGTACTTCATTTCCGCGACTTTACGACTACTGTCATAGAATAGTACGAGTTATGCTAGAAGCCTGCAGTCTTATGTTTGCTCCAGGCTTATTTTTAGCAGGTTTATGTCATAATGGAAAAGCCTAAATAACAATTATGGATTTATAGGTATTCGACCAAGATTTAATAAAGCTGTAGAATTATGTCTCAGATAATTAAAATTATTGTTGTGTACTTGTATTGATGCTTGTGTGACGATTAATTTTTACTCAGTACTGTGAATATATTGCTTGTATATCAGTCTTTTATGCCGCACGTTTTATTTGTCCTACTCACAAGACTCAATTCAATTTGGATCTAGACTTTTTATAATCACGTCTCTCGAAGCGCAAAAATTCACCAGTTAAGTTAATTTATGAATCGTTTTATCATAAGATTGAGTCACAGATATTTTTAGTCTTGGAAATCAGCCTTCTATAACGGTATACTTCAAGTGTAAGTGGTCCACTTTCCTGCACCAGCAGATGGCTTAGAATTTCTCATACAGGTGGACGTGGATAAATAGTAGGAAGTCTTTGTTACCATCATACGATTGAATATCACATCACGGATATACTACGTCTCTTTGTTTTGCACACCAAATCTACAATCCTATAATTCTAATCAAAGTTTAGTACTAACATATCAAAACGAGACTATTTCCGCTTTCATTTGGAGTGGCCTTTGTGACCATATTACCTAATGTTTACTCCACATTATTGCAATGGGTGATTGAGTTATGTGCCACTTAAAGCAATTTTGTTTTTGTTGAATAAAATCATAAATAGTATCAAAATAACTGACAGTCAAAACATGGCGTTATATTGGCCGCACAAATTTTAATAAAATCATAGCTGTACAAATTCCTTTAACTTTATCTAAAACAAACTTATTTATCTAAATTATTTACTATTCAGTAGGGGAAAAGTGGTCCACCATTCGTACTCGGGGCACCATTCATCATCAGTTTATCTGCAAAATAGCTTAAACGGCACACAAACCACCGCCTTTGCCTCGATGTGAGCATATCGGCGCCAAGTTGCTAGCGGATTGACCGCCGTCGGTACTACGGGTGCATGAGCTGACAAGATGTAACCTATTTTTCCGCGGTCGGTGATGTACACAACATTTTGTCATAAACTTCGTTCGTTTATTCGATAGCATTGTCTATGTTTTTATAAAATGGTGATGCTTAATTATGTTAAACATTGTTATTTGAAGCTTTAATTGTTATACCTTATTTATAAAAGTAAAATCTGGATTTTGTACTAAAACTTTATTTTTAATTTTGTGCTAAATGGCTTGGTCGCATTCGGCAGCTACCCAGACAGGGGGTTCAACTCTTCGTACGCGTACCGAATGCTCCTCGCTTCTAGATTTAATCAACTACCAGTATATTAAATTCAATGTTTTTATGAAATTAAATATATTATATAGTATTATGTCTTTAATCAATCAGTGTCTTTAATAATATTCTTGTCTAACAAAATGAAATACTTTTTATTAAGTCAACCTTATTATTACTTTTTTTGCAAGAATCATGTGCAGAAATATAAATAACTCGGCTAAATGCCGATTGACTCGCGCAAAACGAAGGGTTATCAGTACCATTCTCCATGAGGAATTTTTCCAATTCCCGTATATAAATAAAAAAGGTTCCGTACCGATATATCTATGGAAATATGAACATAGCCTTTTACTCTTACAAATTAGACTAGCCTCAAGTTATATTCACATTATATTTCTCAGGATATCCATAAATAAATA
>NWSH02000050.1:12202923-12220353 GCA_002382865.2 Heliothis virescens | reverse complement strand
AAAAAAAAAAAAAAAAAAAAAACAAAGATAATGAGTATTAAAGTTCAGGAGTCAGGCGTCCTGACGTCACGCCTATGCAAAAATCGTACATAGACGTGACGTCACGCGCAATTTCAACGGTCTATAACTACGTAATTATTTGTTTAGATGAAAAACTAAGAAATACGTGTGTAATATTTTTTTATAATCTAAAAGACGGACTAATGAGTTTTTTTTGTCGTCATGCCTATTCTCGTACGGAAAAATGATTTTATCATAACTATTCCGCTAATCGGATTAGATATCACTGTTGTTAATATGGAGAGAAAAGAAATACCTCTTAATGATTTGTAATGTGAGATTAGTAGCGAGACGATGGAGTTCGATTGGCGGTTAAGTATAAGACGGTGTTTACACGGACAATATAATTGCACAAAATTACAATAAAAATATTGTACAAGTAAAATTTTGTTCGCTTAAATCATTGGGCGCTCTTCAATATTAAAATTAAATGTTATTTTTTCACACTAACGTAATATTACGCAAGTATGTTGTCCGTCTAGGTACAGCCTTAGCCTAGCTGCCATATCGCTGGTTGCTAATGTGTTTTTCACAGCACGATCTAGAGTAATGCATGTGATGATAGCATCTTCAGTGATAGCCCAATACTTACATTTAAATAAAGAGGCAACTAGCAATTTTGTATATAATTTTACCTCTGAATCAATTATTTCAAATTAACTTTTCAGATGAACTACCTTTTCATGAACTACCTTTTCTTTTAAATTTGATCACCGAAAATAAACCGACTACTGACCCAAAAGATCAAATACTCAATTTATTCTGACCTACTATTTTGGACTTCAATTAAAAGTTCATACCAAGAGACGTCAATACGCCACGATTGCAAAATAACCAATTTTCGCAACCACTTCCAACTTTCCAACTACTAAAAGTGAATCGTTAAAAAGCCCACATAAATAACAACACAAAAGTATTTTCAACTCTCTCATTCCTTTTCACATACAAAAATAATGTTCCAAATCACTTTGAGAATAAAACTACGCGCTAAATTAAACTCCTTTAACTGAATCCGGAGTTATCAACAAAAAACGAATTACAGAATATAAAGCTTTAAGTGTACTTCTATTTTATACGAAAGCACCTCATTAGGACGATACGGCACGAATGCAACTAACCCACTGCCAGTGAATAAACAACTCTATGATGATAGCACTTTAGTTTATATTGCATTGCAGATATGGAGTAACATTGCCAAGTTTGTGACTAGAGGAAGTAATTTAATATCGATATGTTTTGTGGTTCAAAACTAAAAGCAATGTTTTGATTCTATGTATTTTCATAATACAATATTTCTTTCTTGAATTTTACTTAAAATGAATTTAACATTTTCTAAGCTTCTAGTAAATTATGTTGAGCCATTCAACACGGTAGCACTTTACAACGCGAAACAACTAAGGGCAACAATATAGTGCCTTCACAATGACGTGTACGACTGAGAGTTTTCTTTGTACCCTCATAATATAAGGTGGCACTCTTAAAGAACTCTTTCATAGAAAATATAGAGTGGAACACATTTTAACACGCAGCACCTTTGTACAGTAACATATAAACCATTCCATTCTTCCATACCTTTTGCATTCAACTTTGTTACCAACAATAAAACTGAGAATAAAGAAATACCTCTCAGGTTTTCTTTACTACTTTAATACTTTCCTCCCACTTTTCGTAGACCGTTCTCATTAGATCCTTGTCCACCTCTTTTAAAAAAGGAACTGCACTAAAAAATCGAGAAAGACAGCTATATTTATGTGCCTGTTGTTAGAAAGAGATAGGGTCACGTGACAACAGAAATAAACGCGCGACCTCGTCTGAAATAATGCTCAGTGTCAACACAGATGCAGTTGGACATTGTTTAGGAATGTTTTAAAACTACTGAGGTTTGCTTGTTTACTGTGAAAGGATATTTTTTACCCCGCACTGCAACCAGCAACAAAGGAAAATGTTGACGAAGAAATATTGTCGTTTCTATAGAGTGACGCCGGGAGCAGAAGCTAGTTAACAGTAATGACTAAAACAAAAACCTTATGTTTATTCTATAATAACCTTGTCTTAGAATGACAATGAATATTTAACACCATGTAGATTGAATGGTTTGTCTAGGTTTCTAAATAGTAAATACCTACTTGGGTGTCTGAAGAACTATTGTTGAAACATTTTGATACCGTTGTTTTGTTAAGTAGTGTTTTGTCTCTTTTAACTTGATACTAGATTGTTTTGTTTGAACGTTTTATTTTGTAAGCTTTGAACCGCAATTGTGTTTTCGTTTCAAAACGTGTTGAGGTATTTTTTACTGAAGTACTTTTTACTGAACAGACAATAAACTACTTAGGTTTTTAATTAAAATGTAAAGTATTTTACGTAAAGTTTATTTTATTATTGTGTTGAAATTCTTCAAGATCTTGATTTTAAATTTTGAATACGGTCGTTAAACTGTGACAGACGGACTACTAGAATTTAAAATCTCTTCTTAGACGCCAAGAAAAAAGCGTATCGGATTATGTAAAGTTTTCACTCGAGTGATCGGATTTAGCCGAGTGCAGGAGTTTAGTCGGGTAATCAGATTTATTACAGTGCAGGAGCAAGTGACTAGAGTGTAAGAACTGTTGAATGCTTTTTCTCTTCGAAAGGTTTTCAATGATTTATTGCTTGACTTATTCTGCTCTTCTTCTTATGGGCTGCAGGTTTAATCGAGTAACAAGCCTCAGTGTAAGAGTTTTGTCAAATCCAGGTCTAAGGTAGAATTTACTGCTATTGAGTTGCCTTCAGGGACACAGGTTTTATATCCTCTCATAAGCACGAAGGCATAAAAGCAACAACGAACAGAGTTCAGGCTTGTTTGTATTTCTCAGTGCACGACAATCGCGCTTGTGACCACCGCAGTCAACGGTCTAGTTACTTATTTTGGTAAAATATTCCTTTATAAAGCCTAAATGAGCACAGCTTCGTACACCTGCTATCGTGAACTAATTGAACGATGAATCTACCGAAAAAAAAAACACATAACGATTGGGTTTTGTTTATTTATGGCCGGATCGTACAGTATTTGGAAGATATCAACGCATACAACACCTGAAAACAAAATAAAACTATCAATATTTTTCCTCCACACGTGAAGCTCAATAAAACGCTCCCGTTTAAGTTGTACGTCTCAAGATTTACACTGACGTAAACCGTTTTACAGGTAATAACTGTTCCGTATGGATTCACTCGGAGAACATATTTTAGTGGCACGTAAATTTTTATCACTTGCAATACCGTGGTAGTAAAACGAACAAAGCTATGAGCCTTCAGCCTACCTCTCCCATATGAAATTACCTATTTATATCTGTTGATGGAACTGCGGAATTTCGTTTATTTGGTAAGGAATTGTGTACTTATCTTTTTAAGTTATTCATCAAAGTATAAGCTGTCAGACTCGCACACGAAGGGTTCCGTACAAGAAATCACGTTGTGAAATTCTTATTTTATTATAGGTTTTGTTGTTATACTTGCTATAAAAGCGGCAATAAAAATAAATCGTCTTTGAAAATTTTAGCTCTCTAGCTATGATGGTTCACGGGATACACCCTGGTGACGAGTAGACAGCAAACTTCTAGTACTAGGGTCTTATTTTACCCTTTGGGAACGGATGCCTATTAAAATATAATTTTCAACTATCATTTTATAAAAAAAAATCGTATAAATCTAGAAGTGTGCAGCATTTCGTTCTAAAATCTTAAACCAAATTTTACGTCAAATGAAAAAAATATCAAGTAAGATCCAAAACGTTAGAAGTACTTAAACTGCCTTTCACGAACCAATTAGTGGATTAAATGTGAAGTCCCCATTACGTCTCACGGCGAGTAAAAAGTAATAGATGATACTCGCCTTCATCCATCTTTGAAAAGGACTCATTTCAACGATTTTAATGAGAGTTCTTAGTTCACAAGGTTTTTTTATTGAAACAAAATCTATTACTTAGTAGTAATAACGCGATCACTCATTTCGTCTTAAATAGAAAATCTTTTACGTGGTTTTGGATCAAGGGGATTTATTTCAGGCTGTGACTGTTTCTCGTCTCAACATAATGTTATTAAGTACAGCTTTGGTTACATATACTATTATATAATATTTGGAAATGGTCATTAAAATTTTCTGAATGTAGCCAAAAAATATTTAAATTATTTCTCAATATTTATTCAAGTTTCGTAATCTCTTTATTAAAAGGACTTTTAATACGAACTGTCATGAGTTTTGCTGAAAAACTGAACTCAATGTTAACAGTAAATTAAACCTGAACGTCCGCCGTTTTGATGTGTGACGTCACAAATTATACTTGGTTACAGCCGGGCGGCGCTCGCTGGCCGATACTCATTAATTCATCTGCCATTGATTTCTCTCCATCAATATGTATGGCGTTCTGATTTCCCATCGAAACACCCTTTATCTGTATTGACAATTTGTCGAGTCCTGTTATTGCGTGATAATTTATACTGTTGCTTTAGAAACAAATTATGTCGTTTATTCAAGTAATTTTTTCCGCCTAATAAATTCATCATATAAAATTTTCTCGCGACGTCAAGCGCTCTTAGAACAATAACGCTCATCTTTGCAACTTTACAAGTTAATTAAGACTTTCTCGTTTCTAAAGTCTAATATAAATAATGTCTTAAGGGAATACAAATAAAGTTACAAATTAAGTAAAACATTTGTTAAAGTTTCAGTTAAAACGCCTATAAATAAACAGTTGTAGGAATTGTGGAAGTTTTAAGTACCCATGCGTCTGGGGCTGCCGCCAAATTGAATTGCCTACATTTTGCGAATGCCTCACAATTTGCATTAAGATATTACCATCGCGATGCGCGACGCGACGTGGTGTCACGAATATGGGAACGAAATATTACAACCAACATACTCACCGAGTGTCTCGCATTTTCCTCTAATTTACTATGCCTAGTAAGCCTATTTATTTTATATAGAAAGAAATTATTCCCTACAAACAAAAACATTCTTGAAATGATGTTCAATATACGTAAAATACTAACGAAAAGAAACGCAGCACTATAAATACAACATGTGATTTTACCCAACATTTACCATGAAGTATGTAAAATTTCCCAAATTGAATAAAACATTACGTGGCAATATCTATTATATTTCAGTGCTGCCGACGATGAGCCCAAAAGACTATATTTGACGTGAACATGTAACCACGTTCATTATAATGTCCCTCGCGATCGAATTAATAAAGTGAATTCATTACACGTTACGCCAAAATTCGCTTCAAATTAATTTTCACGTAAATGCACGTACATTCGGTTTAAATTCTCCCTTTATTGAAATCAGAAGTACTTTGTTCAACGTTGGGGCTTTTTGTAATGAAAACGCATATTTAAAATTATTTATCAATCGGTGTCTTTATCTCAAAAAGACGAAAAATCAAACCTCCTTTTTCAGGTAAGACTGAACTAAGAGCAACCTACATTAGTTAGGTCGTTTCTTTCTACGTGGTCAAAAAGGCAGAAACTTACTTTTTATTTCAGGCTGAAGAAAAACATGAACCAGAAATACGGCTTCATGTAATATTGTTCGCATTAAGGTATTGGTCCCCATTAATAAAAAAGATTCTCCCAAAGATATTAGAACGTTGATAATGTTGAACAATGAAACCAATACATTTCCAGATCAAAAAGAAATACGACCGCTCCTCGTAGTACACGAACAATTTTGATACTTTAATTTCAGGTTCGATTTTTCCATCTAGAGATTTATACGGTTATTCTTGAGCTACGTTTTAATCTCAAAGTGACAGTCGGAGGTCGGTCCGATCTGACAGAGGACCGAGCCCTTATCACGGGATACATCGACAAACATTATGCCTACGCACTTGATACTTGCGACTTTATTTCGTGGATGTGAGTTTGTGATAAAAAGTGTCAGAGTTAAAAATGTTAATGTTTGCTACAATGAGTGGTTTAGGCTCAAATATTCTCCAATTTCGTATTGCGTTTCATTAAATACTTTTACGATGAATTGTTACGATTGCCACTACAAAATGAGCTTGAACATTGTCGATAATTAAATAATACATGTGTTGAAAAGCCACTGTTTACATTGTATACAATTGTTCTACATGCATGTGAACATTAAGCCTTATTTATGTATACTTAAAATATGAAACTTAAATAAACTACGTAATTTCATGTACATATTTCGTGAGTATTTTTATTTTTCAGCAAAAACATTAAGCAGGTTATGAAATTGGATTAAACTTTTTGATTAAATTCTGGACCAAATTGAAACTGCTCCTAACTTTCAATAGATAATTTAATTGAAAATCCAAAATTCGAAATAGTATCAATAGAAATTGTTGAAATATCCCCAAGGCGGCATTATTCTCACAAACAAATGTTTAAGAGGTGAAACAGTTTAAGATAACGAAATTAATCGCGTCGTATTGTGAACGTATAATTAGTTCTGAGAGAACAAGTTTCTAAATTAAATTCTCAGACGTTTTGTGAGATATTTTGGCGCACAACGGCTCGCGCCTGAAATATACAGGAGTTTATTTGGATGCGGAAATCAAAAAAAATCACGAGGATCAGAGATGACCACGCTAACTTGCAGATAATGAGATTTTATCAGCAAATAACGAGGGTCGGTCTGCCTCATAGTCTGACACAAGTCTAGTAACTAAGTCAAATAAGATAGGCAGATAGTTATTTTATCAAACGGTCCAACGAGTGATGGCCAGTAAAAGTAGCGTGTAAAGTACTGATATTCTCCCGTATATTTTAAATCACAGAACTCGGTCATTTGGACGTATATTAATTAGTGTACAATTTGCAAATGCTAACTTCCAAAGTTTATCAGTTTTCTTTCCAATTGTTTCGCCGGTGTTAATTGAATATTTATGAATGTCTGTTGTTTAATATACTTTGTATAAATATCGGATTAACTTAAGTACCGGAAAATCTATTCAGTATTATATACTCGTATACCGACTTTTTTTTCAATTATTTTATGTCAAAAATAATTTGACTTTTACTTTGAAAGATCAACTAACTAGAAAATTCTTCGGTCTAACTCACGAAAAAAGTTTACTGATTATAAACTGTATGTATAAATATTTGTTACGTTTACCTAGTAAAGTATAAAATCTTAATAAAAATCACTTAAAGTTTTATAATAAGACATCAAAAGAAGTATTTAGTATAAGGTACATATCGCCCCAGGCAATTAGTTAACGTCAACTTATTAATTGTTTTATGCAGCTAGACAAATTGCCCGCCGGCCTGCACTCGATCTATTATAAATTTTAATCTTGTTTCAATATCGACGGACGTTGCTACTGGCATGCAATCGTTATTGCACTTTAGTGCACACAGTTTAATATAAACGGGAATTTTAAATTGAGGGTGTAGCTTACAGTTAATTATTTATTACGAGCATAATTTTATTATGTTATGAGTCAACAACCTACATTATATTACAATTATTTTTCATATAAATTACATTAACTTAAGAATACAACTTTTAAACTAAAGCGCTTGTCCTGTAAAAGTGAATAAATCAGAATTCAATAAGATTGTAGTACGAAGCTAGGAGTGCTTTTTATTCCTGCTGATAAAAAAAAACCTGTGTTGAATATTCCTTGTAAATTGAAAAGTTTCCTCGAAACAGGACACGCTCTGTCCATTGTCTGCTCGTGTGGAGCCATGAAACAGGCGATTTGTTTATTTATTTAAAAAAAAAACACTATATTGTAAAAAGTACATAAGTTAATTGTAGCAATTCATATCAATCTGGTTTTTATTCTAAAAAAAAACATTTCATTAAAATAATATCTGAACACAACATAGAGGTCTACTGACGGAACTAAAAAATATACTCATACATTGCTATTAAAAGGGCCGTTTGTAATAATATCTACTTATTAAATAATAATGACAAAGAACAATATCTCAGCTTACACAAAAAAAAAATTGTCCTCTAAATCGCTGCTGTCCTAGCTCCACAAGAAGGTAAGCACCGGCTTACGGATTCAACCAGGCTATAAAATTGTAACGCAAAGTTGCCTCGAAACTCGTCCTTACACATAATTGCATGCGATTTACATTCACCGCCGATACCCGACGAACTTAACTGAACAGAAAATTGAAAATACTTCAGAATGTAGAAAGAACAGGCTAAGAACATCTGTATCGCCACAGGTTTCAGTAATACTAGCTCAGTTTGGAGATATTCTCGGGAACTTTTAGAAACTATCGTTGAAAAATGTGACCTAAGTTAGGTTTGTTATACCAAACTCTGTCTTACTCGAACGAATAGTATTGTTTACACTTTATATACATAGTATATGTATGTCTGCCTCTTTAGAATTAAACATGTTATTAGATTTTAACATAAAAAATATTTTTTATTTCGTCAAATTACCCTTAATTAGGTCCAGCTAATAGTGTTTTTTTAACATAGACTGATAGTTTTCAAATTAAAATATAAGAAGTTTATTAGTCCCCCATTTTATCCTGAACGTTTTGTAACAATATATTCTTTTAAAACAATCTTCTATTCCTGTCTTTGAGGGGACTCCATTCTTTACGCCAACTCCGGACCTATTGAAAAACTATCTGCAGAAGTTTCCACATCGTTTGAGGGTAATGAGAGTTGAGAATACAAATTAATCTTGCGTTTAAGAACGTCTGGCTTTAATTGGTTAAGTTCGTTCGTTTAAGTGGCACTTGAAAAATTGTATCGGCTTCTCTAGGGGATTATTTACCTAGATAGCAAGTTTTAAAGTTTGTAATGGTTTTAAACACCTTTCTTGAAGAACTTAAGCCATTTTCTTACTTCTTTCTTGCTAACTCGTAAATTACCTGTAGTTAAAAGCTGATGTAGAAACGATAAAGGACGAAGATAATCATGTCAAGAAAACCATACGCAAGGGAAGAGTTTTTAATCTTCCAACAGCCGAATTTCAATTTGACCTGAATCATAGCTATTTTTGTGTGGTAAAACCGGTCACCTCTCTGTGTGGTAGACCTGGAGCCATCAAGTTGGTGCCACATCGGTCACTGCGTTTTTACAACGCTGATTGTCCATTGTTCGGTGAATGTGAGTCATACGGAGTACTCGGTAAAGGCACTAATATTGGAAAGAGGGGAAGCCATATAAATGCCAATATGAAAGGTTTCATGTTTCAAAACGTATGTCATAAAAAAATTAATTCTTTATGGTGTTTCGTTACTGTTGGTATATTATAAACATAAACAATTATACAAATATTTGTCCTGAACGGTAAAGGAAGTCACTAAAAAAAATTGACATTCATTTCAATAAAAGAATTAAAACGCGTACATACACCTTCACATTTACACTTGAGATTATGAGAAAAAATAACCCTTATTCCAAGTTCCCCTTGTATATTGTCCTCAACATAATCCAGTCTCAAAGTAATAATATTTTGCTTCTTTGAATAGCATAGCTATGTTAACTGCGGCGCAGACGTTCACTGTCAACATGTCTTTAAACTTAACCATTTCACCACTTTTCAGTACTTCAAAGTTTAGATAGAATAGCGAGAAAAACTCCTTTTTTACCAAGGCTCGCTTCCTTACTTGTTCTCGGAACAGAAAAGCTTTTCATTTTGAAATGCAGTCGGATTAGATGGCACGAGCATGTCTAGCAAACACTATTATTTTGTACAGATTAAATTTTCAAGTATTTCAAAGGAGTACTTACGAGATTGAGAAATGTGGAGGAATGTGTGCCAAGGAAAAAGTGCGTCTCATGTATTTGGAGACTAAATATGGGAGAAAACTTTGTAGCTACACGTATTTTTACTTGATATAGACTGGCTTAGTATAAACATTGTTGAAAACTTGCATCAGACGATTAGCAAGCTGATATATTGGAAAACCGACCGTAGCTTAATTGGTGAGCTTATATATCGCAAGCTTAATAATAAACCGAAATAGGTAAAAAAATAACATTTTTGGGAAATCGCTGTCAAAGTTTTGAGCCTCTGCCTCGTTGGAAACATTTGGTTGTATATCATGCGTTTATAAGGTTATTTTCAGGTTTTTTGTATCAAATTACAGGTTGATGTATAGCGGATTTAGATAAGTACCTTGTATCATAAAATAATTAATATGTATTGAATAAAATATACGTTTTTTTCTAAAATTTCGACTTATGCCAGTTTAGTGTAAAAAATAGTGCATTAAAACAGATTTCTTCATAAAAAAGCAACAAACATTTAATGAAAAACTGTAATAAGTCTAAATGTTACACCTTGTTTTACAACTCAATTTTCATCTAAAGTGAAATAAATCCAAATCATGCTTTTTAAAAATAAATATTGATATAGATTAGCTACCAGCGTTTGCGATTAAACTAAAATATTACGTGTTACCCCGTCGTCACTAAAAAACCTCAACATCGTGGTCGCCGCAACACTGAATGGTTCGAAATGCCTTGTCGCGTGCTTTAGTAATAAAGAGAAGGATGATGCGCCCAATCAGCCATAATTGCTTTTTTTGAGTGGCGGTCGGATTGTACCTATTCTTTAAGCTGTGTTAGTTCGTTTTATTACAAAAACTAGGAATCCTTAAATTTTGACATATTTCGGTTTATTATTAAACGTGCGATATGTCTGGATTAGATTTAGAACTATCAAAGAAAGGCCCTATTTAGTTTTGTTTTCACTAAAATGGACATAATCTGGTGACGTATCTCTCCTGTCATTTTAGATCAAGTACCGTGCACATGCAGTTTTACAGCAGGGAAAGTGGGTCTTAGTTTTATTGCAAGCTATAATGCTTCACTCAGATTTATGCACCATTTGCATCAGTTTATGGCTGCACCGCCCTCAGTGAACACTTGGGGATGCACTTGTAACAGACTTCATACATATTGGAATGACGAGTTATCTACTATAATATGTAGTATCTATCTATACTAATCGAGTAAAGAAGAAACATTTTTTTGTTTGTACCCAAAAAGCTCCGAAACTACTGAACCGATTTGAAAAAATCTTTCACTGTCGGAAAGCTATACTAATCCCGTGTAACACAAGCAGGTATTTTCCATGGATACTAGAAGAACTTCCACGGGTGAAACCGCGGAAAAACAGCTATTTTTATAATATAAATCTGCATATAAGGGAGCAAAAATTACTTCAAGGTTAAAACCAAAAAAAATATACGAAGGCTTTACCTATTTAACTATGTAGTTTTTTAGCCAAATTAAAAAGGTATTTCGTGTCTAGACTGTGTTAAATAGGAGTTTAAAACTGTATTGCCAAAAACTAATCTGCGTTAAGAATTTACAAACTCGTTCATTCAGCCTTTACTTACAAATAAATATCAGATAGCAAAAAAATAATATTGATCGTGCTTCTAATCAAATAATCCTGTGAGAAGTTTAAATAACATACGTACTGTCCATAACATTCAGAAGCCATTTTACACAAGAACTTTCATAGCTGACATTAATTTCCAAAAATGAAAAGTTAAACAATTTACGTACCCTTGAATATCTCACAGATTACACGCCACATACTTCATAGCGGGTGAAAGACAACATTTTCCGCGAAGTAACGTAAACCCATATATTTTAATTAGCGAAGTTTAATTAGACCGGTTATCAATACCCCAGGTGTTACTCATGCCGTGTTGTGGTCAAGCCTGAGTTGTTTGTTAATTCGTGGGTAGATATTTGGAATTTGTTACAGTTAAAAATTGTTTATCTAAATGCTGTTCATTTATCTTCGTTTGTGCTAAAAAATTAACGAATTGGTTTAAAATATGTGCTGAAAAATACATGGTAAGTAATTGTAATTTTTTGCAGTCATAGATGCTGACTCACTAGGTTTATTAATCCTAATTTGTAAAATATTTTATCATTTGCAAAATTACTAAGCGCCAATTACACAGTTAACAGATAAAGTTATAGATATTCTATGGCAGTATCTGCCAGTTAGCTATCTAAAACTTTAGCTAGAGCCTCTGAAACCGTAATACTTATTTAAATATGATTTTCACAACCGACACTGTGTACATTTTGTGGTGACGCATTGTAACACACACAAACTTAGCCGAAACTAAAAGCGAGTAAGATGAATGACGTCACAACACAAACATATAAATCGTCTTTCGGTTCCGTGAGTTATGGCTCTTGTTTATAATTTATGTGTATTTGTTTTAAAAGTAGGTGAGAGTTTAGTTTTTCTTTGTAGCTCAAAATGTTTCAAAGTTTATCTTCAGGTGACTTTATTTTACTAACAGACAAACTGATAGGTTAATTAAATGACCTTGAAACGCTGCGTTACTTGTGCCCTTACGGCCAGTTTCAAAGGTTCTGAATAGAGTTCCCGATAGCTAAATCATGCCACAAAAAAGTATACGAAATCGACTTTTCTATAGCCCTATCTATCAGATAGTTATTTAGAAAATTATCTGGAATCTGTGAAACTGGGGGTTGGTCTAATTAAATTAAGACTGGGTTTATTTTTGGCTTTACCGCCTTCGTGGTTTTTGATATGCTATTTTTGTTGGGTCAATGTTGTTTTATTTTTGTGTATACGGTTTTCAATAAAATTATTGTCATGATTTTCAGCCATTTAGAACAATTAACCAAAAACAAATGGTCCCTTTTCAGTGATTCTCAGGTTACATGTCACACAATTACATCCCATTTATATCCCCAAAAGCAAATTCTACAAAATAACAATTACTGAACAACTCCTCAGCGTTTACAAAAACAAACAAAAGCACAAAGTTACACACGTTTAACAATACCCACCCGTAACCGTTAAAGTGGAAAAGTTAACCGATATACGAAAGAGGGAACATCTAAAACAATACAGTTACAAATAAAAAGGGTCGCTTTGGAACAACCAGCGCCATTGTGGCAGTTCCACCTTACAACAAACAGACACCTTCATAAATTTGTAGACTGTTAGAAACATGTTCTGCTAAATTGAACAAGTATTTCGGTAGTTTCGTATAATTTCTGCTCAAGACTTAGTTGGATAAGGTGATGTTTCGTGCGGAACATGGAAACTGTCTAATCGTTCAAGGATTAACGGTATATTATTATCTTAAGAATAAGGGCTCTTCCACATTTGCGGATATTGTCGCACGTGTATCCTCGAATTAGTAACGTATGACACATTCCAAGCGGGAAAAATCTGTCGGTTATTTTTCGAACCAATAGTTGTCAATTGTTTTTTGTCGTATGATAACGCTCGTACGATATATAGTTGCCAAGCGGAAAACCTGCTTGCTTTGAACGCTCTTCATTAGGAATTTTCTTACCTTTCTCAACTTAACCGCGTCCACTTCATTTGAACTTTTTTCTAAAAGGTATTAGATTCTTAAACGATCACATTTTTGTAACGAATACTTCACTAAGAAGCTGGACATTCTTAGGGATATTTTTATCTAGACTTTACTATTTAATCAATAAGTCCCGTTCCGTTATAATCTGTGACGTCAGTCAGACGAGTTAGCCCTTAAACTGGGATAAAACGCTCGTTAACCTTTTTCGCAGACATAAAGAGAATTTATGATTTTAATATTAGTTGGACCAGATTCTAGTGATTATTTAATAATGGCGGATAGGTCAGGGGATAGCCTTTGATATTTGACTTGTTCGGGTTTTTTCAATATTTTTTTTATTAGTTAGCTGTACTTATTGATGTTTATTTTTAAAGCACGACAATTAAGTATTAAGACGTTGACGATGTTGTTCATTAGCATATGTATTGGAATAAAATACTTAAACCAAACGGCGCTACAGCTTCGATAAGCTTAATTGATGCAGCTGCATATAGAAGGCTGAATATAATTTATGCTTAAAATTTTCAACGCAATCCTAACTTCTCAAACTATCCCATCAAATAAAATTCTGTGTAAAGAAATCACTCAACCATAAAACTAAAGTAAAACCACTTCAGGTGCACAGTATAAATCTCAAAGGAAAAATAAAAATCTTTAAAAATACAGGAACAACAGCACGATTTTCCTTTACATTATGAGGCGGAAGAATCACACGTTACGTACATAAAGTGGCTAGATCGCCTCCCTTGCCCCGTCGCCCCTGCTCCGCGCCCCCCGCGCCCCCCGCACCAAATTGCACCTATTATGAAAATGCAACGTTCACTTTGCGAAACACCCTCACTTTGATAACGGTACTTTATTAGCCGTATTATGTTACGATATTTCGTAAATTTTCGGCTGTTTTAAACGTAGTTACGACGGTGTGTTTAACGTGTTTTTAAGCTGGAGCAATATTTTGTGGAGGTCATTACCTATAATATTTGGAGTTATTAATGCATTGCAATAGCATGAATGAGTATTATGAATATCGGCTACTTAAGGTAGCCGATATTCATAATTGATGCTCTGAGTAGGCTTACTTTCAGCAGTGAATGAAGTTAAACAAAGTATGCATTTTTCTTTGGCCTTAAAATGACTTACTGGCAAAATGGTTTCATCTACCCAATTAAACATATTGAGCCAAATGCACAAAGTTTCATGCTACAAGTTTTCACTATACTTCATTGCACCGCTGCTGCTAAATTCCTTACATGCCTTTCGCTTTGCTTAAAATATTTTTGCAGAACAATATCTCATGAGCTTTGCAGATAATATTAAAACACAGCCATATCCCTAGTTTGTAAGGCCGGTATCGTTTTCCTTATACAATGATATATTACGAGGAAGTTACATTCGCCGCCAAAAATGATATATTCGAGTGCTTTCATTATATTTTTTTGTTTTTGGGGAAGGAAACAGGAATTATAGGGATGTGCCCTTGTTGAGCTCGCGAGGTACCGATACAGATGTGTTGCGAGATAAATTGATATCTGATATTGAGAGAGGAAGTCAGATATTAACGTGAGTTTCGGTAATATTGCAGTAATTTCTTTGCGTCTCTCTTAAGTAGAGGGGTGGTATGTTTAGAAGCATATAATGTGTGTGGAGTTTTGAAATAATAATTAACTGTAAAAGTATGTACCTATGGTAAAATTAATTCAAGAACTTCGACATAGTTTTTATTCGCAATCCAAACGCAATTATCATTTTTCATTCGATATATCATAAAATCTAAATAAAGCCACGTTTAATGAATATTAAATTATTTTATGGGCAGTCACTTTCGGCAATACATTGTGAAAATTGAAACCAATTAATTTTCTATTTGAACAAAATTTTATCAGCTCGATAAATATTTTATTTTATTTTTAATACTCTAACCTATTGCTTTTAGAAAAAGCTGTTAGTTAAAGTTTTAATTTAATATAGAAGAAGTAGCAACGCTAACGGAAGCTTGTGTTAGAAGCTACACTTTGTGTTCAAGATGGCCGCTTACAAAGCAAACTAAGTTTTTGCCGTACTAACGATAACTCTGTTATTTGTTGTTTAATATACAGCGCTCATTTTACCCCTTGTTTGCTGGAGTTTCATTTCTGAAAGTTTAGCTTTAGATACACTTGCTCACTCGAGCAGAATAGCTCGGTACTCATGTGTGTATAAAGTTATAATTTCTTTATTCAATTTTTTTTTTATTATTTAGTAAATAAATGAAATTGCAAGGCACACCTATTGATTCGGTACAAAGGAGGTTAGATTGTCTATGCATTTCTTCCATATTATAATTTCGGAATAAATTAAAAGAAGGCACAAAAGTCCTACTTAGAACATAAATAAACGTTTTATGGCTTCACATAGAAAATATTCAAAGCAGATTAAAACATCGTCTGACTTGAGTAAACCTTTCACTATCTCCTTAATATTTAAAGGATAGCGAGTTTTTCCAGTGAGTCACGTTTTTCTTAGACTTAGTCACAGCAAGAAAGCCTGAGTAAAATCAACTTCCATTAACGACGCTATAAAAATTCAACTAGAGCTCTGAGCTTACCTTTGCACAATCCAACTTAGAGAAATAAAATAATAAAATGAGGGTAGTATGAAACAAGTGGTCGCGAGCAGTTTTTCCCCGTTGTTCGTGATTTTCACCCGGCCCGCCGGCTCTCTTTGTTATCATTTTTGCACCTCTTTTTAATATTTCTTTTTCTCTTGAACTTTGTTGTGATTTATCATTCTATTTTTATTTTTATGTCGATGTATTCAGGCTTATTTTCATTGTAGTGTATTTAAAGCATTAAAAGACACTCGACCTAAAAGATCTTACTTTAAATGCCACACTGATTTAACGTGAAAATTATTTTCTAAAATATTTAAGTGCTTTAATCGTAATTATGGATGTCATTTACAATAAATCATTATAACTTTTATACGCTTTAAAATTAACGCTATAAAGTTGTTCACGAAATAAAACCATAGTAATATTAGTATTCAAATTGAAGAGCTTCTATTTATTAAATAAATAAAAACTATTGAACGCTTTTTTGTTACAAGTTAATAAAATATGTGTACTGAAATATTACTGCACATTATATATTTTTACTCTCTTTTTACGCAATCATCATTTATTTATGGAACAAAAATTATTCATATTTTTATTTGAAAGGTTATTTGACAGTTTTAATACATATGTAGTTTTAAGCTTTTTTTATGAAATGGACCAATATTATCTATGTCAATTTAATAAATAAGTAATGCTCTGTAACTTTAATAGAAATGTAATATTTATGAATTTTGTATCAAACAAATATTGCTTATATTAGCATTTAAGAAGATTTATCTACCCGCATTAACAATATAAGAAGTTTTCTTATTCTTTGATAGTTTATTTTAAAGTATGTTACTAAAATATGCAACAAATATTTTTCCTTCGCAAAGTCAGATTTTTTGTCTCCCTTTAAAAACAAAACAATAATAGCTGACTAGACATGCAGAAATCCATTCACGAATCAACTCATAACATTCTGTAGCGTGCTACTCGATTACATACAACACTGCATTCAATGTCCACCATTGTCGCTCCGTACTCATTCGAGCACAGCCGATCAGGCGGCAAACGAAGCCAATCAGAAAGCGCGCACAATAAGCAGGCGCCTGTACTCATTCAGGTACAACGCCAACTTTTGCTGAACAAAGCGCTCCTGAACAATGAGTGCGGAACAAACGCCTGCAACTGTGTTCCAGGATACGCTTGGTCCGCCTTTAACTAGCCCTTGTGCGGATGGCCTGGGGTATAAGCGATAGCGGATAGAAAGGACCATGCGTCAATTTGTACCCACTTTTAAACATTGCTCAACAGTGATGTGACCTATGTCAAATGAAAGCTCTTGATGAGCACTTTATTTCATTGTATCGCAGCCAAGTCCGAATCCAGCGCCAACATGGTGCTTTAGACCATTTAAGAAAATTATGTTTGTAACCGTACAACGTGCAACAGTGATGAAACCCATGTCAA
>NWSH02000050.1:12192034-12202823 GCA_002382865.2 Heliothis virescens | reverse complement strand
GGATTCGGACTTGGCTGCGATACAATGAAATAATGTGCTCATCAAGAGCTTTCATATGACATAAGTTTCATCACTGTTGAGGAATGTTGAAAAGTGGGTACAATGCACATACAAAAGTGCCCATCGTCCTTTGTTGCTGTGTAAGTGCTATTGACGTTAAAGCTGCTGAAATTGCTATTATAACGGCGAGATATTACCACGCTTGCATGGACATTTTAGAAAAGTTCACACGATTTTTTTCTAGAGTGAGCAGACCACAAAAACCATTTGTGAACGCCACAGTGTCACACCCCAGTGGAACATCGCCACATTATTGCATGTACTGTTGAGATGAATAGTTTTTGTAATGTCCCGTCATTCCATATTGAAACTCTCTTTGAGGCACACAAAGGTAGTTGTTGTAAATGTAATTTAATCACAACCGTTTTATCTATAGGCTTAATTTCTGTCTTTGAAATTAAACTTTGAACTCGAATGCATAAGTTCAATCGCCCAATTTACTTTCTTGGGCACATAAAAACTGTGTACAGGAATGGAGTCGCGCGACTGTCGCGGCGTTTCCGACGCTTTGCAGCGGCGTCTGGGTAAACAAACACTAGCTTATTGAACAACTGTCGCTAACTCGCGCAGGACATTAATGTACTCCTATGAGAACAGCGCCCATACGGCAACTATTGTACCGTGGCTTACATGAGTGCATTGAGGAGTAAGTAAGTCCTGGACAATGGATAAATTCATGCGAGGTAGTTAAAGGCTGTAACTAAATCCAAGTTTATGGAACAACTGTCATTCATGCAGGACAGGCAATACTGCAAGTACTGTATGATATGGCAACATAGTGCCATGATTAATACGTGCCGTTGTGCATTGATGAGTAAATAAGGTAAGTGTTGTTCAATGATTCGTCTACATATTATACAACAGCTATAAACTGTGTGGTTCGTAATCGAAATTCCTCAAAAGAAATTCACGATTACCAAAATAGGTTTTATTTTTGTGAGTAAAAATTCTAAGTTATTTTTGTCACTGTGATATTGTCAGGATATTTTTATATTTGTACCGTCCTCAAGGTTTTCCTTCCATTCTGTATCTAATAAAAGAAACATTTCCTCAAATGGCTGCGTCATCAAAGGGGTCCTCTCCTGCGAACCTTCGCGCTACGGGTACAATTGACCATTTCACGCCTATGTAGCGATTGTTCGCAGCCGACTGGCTCACAACTAGCTGCCGCGAATTTTCAAATAAAATCTCACTAAATCCGATATTGGATAGTAAATCGTTGGTGAAATTGCAAATGGTTTTTATGAAATTCTGTTTACGATTGTTGTTAAGTCAGTGAAACGTACATTTGACGACCAGTTATAGATTTTGTGATATCATATCATCAATTTGGTCATTTTATGTTGAATTGGGATCAATCGTATCGGCTTTTCATTCGTAAATAATTAACTATAACACCACTTGCCATAGTAACTCGATATTTCACTATCCACATTATTATTTTACAGCTGCAACAGCGATTTCAACAAAAACAAGCACAGAAAAACAAACAAGGGAAGTGAAAACACGATGTTGTTAAAACACAATGGTTTTCTTACAACAAAACCTGAGAAAATTCCGCGTCCGTCGAGTCATCGTCATAATTAACCCTGCGCTCATCGCGGCTAGTTATTAGCCGAGCGAAGCTTCGCTGTAATGCGCGGAGGGGGCCTGAGGAACCCACAACCGGACGAGGGTTAACCCAGTAGACGGACTTGCTGGTATTGTAGTAGAGATACCCGTAAATCAACGGTATGGTACGTAAATTGTGCAATGTTGCAACATCACTATCCAAATGAAATTGTTATTACTTTCAGCTATAGACATTTACATTACAGGCTTCATAATTATAAGCTTAAATTAATTTTCATTTCATTTTCGAAGTATGGTATTAATAATAAAAACTGTACTTAAAAATAGCAAATCCTTATTTAGTTAATCCAAAGTAGTTTTCATTTCGGAATATTCAAAAAAAACGAGTAATCCTACGAAAATAATTCGTGAAATCCTGAAGGCAGAATAAAACAATAATTACTATGAAACTTAAACTGTAATGAAAACGTGGGTCGTTGTGTCCGCACAAATAAATACCGGCATTCGTTTTAAGCAAGGTTTTATGTATTGTGTTCAACTATCTTGTCGTTTCAGGACTGTCCTGGTTACTTTACTGTAATTCACGAAGAATCATATCATAACCATATAAGTAANCATTCGTTTTAAGCAAGGTTTTATGTATTGTGTTCAACTATCTTGTCGTTTCAGGACTGTCCTGGTTACTTTACTGTAATTCACGAAGAATCATATCATAACCATATAAGTAACAGCTCATCATCTGCCTAGCCTTTTCCCAACTATGTTGGGGTCGGCTTCCAGTCTAACCGGATGCAGCTGAGAACCAGTGTTTTACATGGAGCGACTGCCTGTCTGACCTCCACAACCCAGTTACCCGGGCAACCTGGTAATAATTTTAACATAAGTAACAGCTTTGGAATTTAAAACCCATGAAATTTTTCTTAGAAACAAATGACAGAAAAATGCTAAAAGTCACGGAATACATGGACGCAAGATAATACAAATCAATTACTAACTGCAACCCTTACAGAGATGTCCCCGATTCAATTCAGAAATGTTACTTGAAAATGAATCTTATGACACCCGCGGGGCTCATTTGTCTGCCGGACAGTGTCCAGCTTTTAAAACAAAGCGTGGCCATACGAACCGTCCGACTAATTGTAACTGCTCGCTCACGGGACTTGAAGTTTTAATTAATATCGGATCCCTTTCATACGCGTCCTTCAGTAGGCTTTCAGTACTTGTGAAGCCATTATAATACGGGATGGATTAATTTGTT
Source organism: Heliothis virescens (assembly GCA_002382865.2). Lineage (NCBI taxonomy): Eukaryota > Metazoa > Arthropoda > Insecta > Lepidoptera > Noctuidae > Heliothis > Heliothis virescens. The sequence continues at coordinate 12,199,933 of NWSH02000050.1, read as the reverse complement.
GGTGCGATTGTTCGCGTCTTCGCTACATCGTATTGTGTCATCGTCCTCGTCCAAGTAATTGGGTATCGATTTCGGGAGATAAATGCCGGATGGATATTTGGGACACCCAAAAAAGTAGGAAAGCTCGATGTCATCATGGGAGTTGATTATGGTTTTTTTTTTCGAATTTTAATTAAAATACAGTAATAACAAATACAAAGAACTTATTATGGGATTACGTTTAATTCATCAATTCAACATAATTGTAATTATATGTATTTTTTGGTCTCATAAATTGATTCAGCCTAGAAACAGTTGCCCATTAAATTATGTCTAGGAAAAATATTTTATGTAACCTACATATTGCTCATAAAAGCTACAGTATCTCCATAAACAAAATATTTCTTAATAAAATAATACATTTTATCTTCAGAAATATAGTGTACCCTTTTATTACCGAAACCCGTTTTTTTCGTTATCACGTCTCAGATAAATAATAATCTTATAATTGTATTCTCACCAAAGCCTGGCAATTTATAACGCTACTTGAACGATAATAAATTGTCTAAATTCTTAGATAATTTATTGAACGTCGTCTTATTACACGAAATTATGATTTAACTGTTGGGAGAAATATTTTCTTATTAGTTAGCTCAGGGGATACTGAGAAAGCATTTGTGGACGCTTCGGCTAAATATTTTTTTTTGTCGCCAGGGATTACATTTGTCGTTATACGTGTAATACTGTAAAAAAAGTTACTGTTACATCTATTGAAAACATACCGTGGTGAATAACGAAAATCAAATCAATTTTATCCCCCTTCATAGCCTTCGGCATATATATATATTACCACATAATACACAAACGTCAAAGATAAGCCTTTCTTAAATTCTTTGAGAAATAAGCAGCAGTCCGGATATGAGACATGTTTCCTCAGGAGACTTTCAAAGAATGAAAACGTGAGCATCAAACGCATTCAAAGTCGTTTAAATCCCGATAAGTTTTCCGTGTTCCCGGCAAATCCCGGGATACCGGAGAAAACTCCTTGTGTTTTTCTTCCTTTGTAAGGAAACCCGTTTCAAAGGTAATTTTGTTTCGATATTTCTAAGTTCTGTATTGATAAGATATATTTTTGAAGGGAAAGTTTTTAACCTTTGAAAATATTGTTATTACTTTCTTGGTGTTAATTTCAACAATCCGGTTTTTTCTACGGCAGCTCATTCATCATTTATTCAAAGTTAATGAATTCAACTTCTCAGTCTATTCCGACTTCATCATAACCATATTCGCACGTTTTGATAAATATCCCAGAAAATTGGTGCCACAAAATTATGCAGCCAAAGTGGATCTCATTTGTACAAATCACGCTCCACCCTGCCATCGCATGGAGTCACCCTGAGGGGTAAAAAACAAACAAGCCGGCATCGGCGTCATTACCGAAACAAACAAACGTTTTCCTGACAAAGTGTGCAGTCTTCTACAGAGCGTGTCATTAGCTAGCTTGTGAGGATTGTGGAAACTACGGTGATATGGTGATTTACTGTGGAGCTATTTTTTTCTGGTAATAGCGTAAATTATTTTATTCATTGCGCATCACTATCCAGTTATTTATTGTAGTAATGTTATTGGAGAGTTCGCATTGTGTGAATTTTATGCAAGAATTATTGTCATTCTTGCTCTTTTCACTGTTTATAATGTAAACAGTGAAAAGAGCAAGAATAAATGTAATAAGACTATTAAATAAATCTTCTACTTTACTACGAAGGTCATACCCTGGCGTAGCAAGACTACGGCGTAGTTAGACTACGTCGTAGCACATAAGTGACCACCTACCACGTTTATGCTAATGTGGACATTCCGGGCATATCAAAACGTCATCGGCATATTTCCTCATTTCCATACTCTGAGCGATTCCTCCCTCCCACTTGGCCCCCCACTTATGTGCATGCGTGAACGTGACCTAGAGGGATTGATCTCATAAGGCACCCCCATTCAAGTGCTCTAGTTACTGCTAAGTGGAATGCTTGATATCAATTCATGTATGCATGCCTATTATGTTTGAATGATATTAGAATAAGATGATTAGGTTTTTAAAAAAATGAGAAAAATATTCATAAAACAGTATGTAGAATAGAAAATACCAAAACAGTTTAGAAATTCATCAACAAAAAATGTATCCCTCAATATTGACCAATTTGCAAGTTAATGTCAAGGGACACTACCAATAAATGTTGAAAACAGGTCAAAAATATTAATCATTAGGGCTTAGGTGTCGTAAAGGTTCAGGCGTGATGTATTGTGGGCACACTGTAAAATGTGTTGTTGAGGGTACTAATTAAAGTAGTTTGTGCGGTGGAACAACGCGGGCTCGGATTAGCCTCGTAAGCCTTAGGACTCGTGTCTAGATTTTAAATAGGATAACTTTGTTATTAGGGTTTACTTACACTTTAAATCTCGGTGGGTAATAGTGGAATGGTTTTTGTGTGTAGTTGTGTAAATAAGCTGTGGCCTAGTGAGTAAAGCACCAACTTCTCAAGAATGGTTCGATTCTAGGTCAGGCAAGTACCAATGCAACTTTTATGTTTATATGTACTTTCTAGGTATATCTTAGACATTTAACGTGAAGAAAATCATCTCAAGGAAACTGGAATTATAAAGTTTGAAATCAGCAACCTTCATTAAGCAAGCATAGTGATTATAATATATAATAAAAAGCCTGATTATAATGTGGAAATAAACTATTAGTAAGTATAGAATTATTTCTTAAGCCTGCCTTTGTTTGGGAATATTATTTTAGTTTTTTGATTCTGCAGCCAGCAAATATTTTAAAAAGTCTGCCTCATCCAGTCTTCAGACGTATGTACATTAGGGTGGTCCACCACTGTATGGCAAAAAAAAAAGTTTCAATTGGAAGAGTAGCCACCCCCTCAATTTGTTATGTCTATCGTCCTCATTATATGACAAGAAAATCAGCCTCCTATCTTGCGTATAAATGGGTGCTCAACGGCTGTCTAAATATGATTATTTTTACAAAAAGCTATTAAAGGGTTAAAATAAAAATGAACGTATTCAATATTAAAAGTAAGTATTTTTATTCCAATATAGTATTTAAAGGTGCACAAAATCTTGTTAACTAAGCAATCATTAAAATAATAATAGTACAGATTGTCATATTCAAGCTAAAACTAAGCTCGTTAACTCTTTTTTTGACGTTTCTGTAGATACTATCATCCTGATTTGTTCAACGACGTGTAGCAAAAATTGTTTTTCCTCCTCATCCCTGGTAAGTAATGTATTGTAATCTTCAAATAATTTTACACCTCTTTCCGCAGTGTCGTTTACAACACGCAAATTTCTTATGTAATTTTTGCCCAGAAGGTAATCATCATTTTCACTCCATACCTCAGGAGGTAATTGCAAGAAAGAGTCCTTGATGTCTAATACTGTGAGCGTTTTCAGCGATCTTTGTGATGCGAAACTGTCTATAGTAGCCTCCGGAGAAAGTTTAGAACAGTCACCTCGTACTAAACGAGGACCACCATCAATAGTCATTTTACAAATCATCGCTGTTTTCTCGCCATGGGACAACTTGTCAGAAAACAAGGCAAAAGCTACCATTTCATCCGATAAATACCATAAGTGACGCTCTAAGACTTTTCTTGCAGCTACACTCATTTCAGAATCAATTGCTTCATATAATTTGAGATCCTTCCAAAGTAGTATCCTTCAAACCAAATTTTGGTGTAGATAAGAGCACCAAAACCAACAAATTGAACTATTTGTGTTTCTTCTCTTTTGGTTAGCCGGAATCCTTGTAAATTATGCCTAAAAAGAAAAACCTTCATTGAATAAAGCAATTTAGCCATCCATCGGGCATGATGTATGGGACCTAGAGAACGCCAATGAATCTTAGCAGGAGGCTTGTTCAGAACAATCATTGTGAGCTCTATTAGTTCTTTGTAATCATTGCGGACCTGTTTTTCTCCAGTAATAACGGCCTTAAGGCTCTCGAGAGTGCTTTCAGCAAGTCTATTTACGTCTGAATTGAGTTCAAGACCATCGTAGTGTTCTTTTGGTAGCGTATTCCAAATTTCACGGAATTTCTTGAACAGTGGTATTTGTGGAGAGCTTGGCCCAAAGCAAAGTGCAAATGTTTTTGAAAGAATTATTTCAAACATATGATGCCGACAAGCAAGCCATAAGAGATGACGACCCGTTCTTTATTTTCTTTTTAGAGTAAGCTCTTTAATCTTTTCTAGCTTTTTATCTATCGATGTCATAATCATTTTGCGCTCACTTTTCTGATCTATTAAAAAGTCATTGTCTTCTGCAATTTTTATTACATTTAGGGCGTTTGAATGAGCAATATCGAACAGTTTATCTAGCTTGTTTTATTTTTCTTTAAAAGTAGCCAATTATTGTGAATTTTTAAAAGCTTTTCGACGCAATGATTTTTTTGTCTTGTGGGGATTCCAGATTTACTATATACTTCCATGACTTCTTTAATAACCTCTTGTGCAGAAGTTTTCACGTTTTTATATTCATTTAACAGGTAGTGATAACGAAGTAATAGTTCCTAAAGGGTAGGAAGTTGGTTAAGTCTTGTCAATGGCTCTAAATTTCGACAACCAACAAGAAAAATATCGTCTTTTTTTCGAGTTGATGGACACAATTTTGACACGGACTCACTCACGATCCACTAATTATGTAGCAAAATTGTTGTTGCTTATCTATTTAGACCCTTGAATAGTTTTATTTGTATAATAAATTATTTATTTTAACACACAGAAATGGCCTGTAACAAAAAATGAAAATAAGCACTTTTTACAAATAAATCGAAAAGTTAGATGCTTTGAGCACCCACTTCTAATAAAGCCACCTAGTTCAAATTTTACAATGTTATAAGTATAGATACGTGTCACAATTTTACCGGGTGGCCAACCTAAAAATTAAAAAAAAATTTTTTTGGACCACCCTAATGTACATGGTAGGTACGTCAGATAAGAAACACATTGATGGACAGACAGACCCGACGCAAAATGCGACCCAAGAGCCTCTTCGACTCTGTACATTCATCCGGATATGAGGGATGCGAAATAAAGGGTCGAGGAATTTGGGATATGTTGGGGAAATTCGCCCAACCTGTTCTAATCGAAATACTGAACAAATCTTTCAGATAGTTCTAAGTTAGTACCGAAACTGCCAAATTCTTTGAGAATATTTACTTTAATCTATCTGAAATTAACGTCAAATGGTCCTTTGCCATCCAAAAAATATTATTTGACCACCTTGTCATATCTAGTATAAAGCTTCCTCTTTTTTGTGTCATATACCTTTTAGCTTTTATATAATTAAATTAAAACATGACAAAAATTCACCTACTAAACTACAATTTCTAGGGCTACTAAGTCAAAGGTCTCAACGTTAAACCTAATTTAAGAGCATTATTCACAAAATAACTTTAAACAAATTAGATGATTCGCTGAACAATATCTTAATTAGTCTTTAGTTCTCATAGGCGCGTTTTAATTTCATAAAGAATTTATTAGTAAACCTGTTTATTGCTCCAAATGTCTCGCGTTAACGACGTTACTCTAAATTGAAAGAGTCCCTTTATTAATTTAACCTCTCGGGTCAAGGGCAACGAGCCTTTTTAATATAGGTAAATTGAAAATGTTTTTTACACCTAATTGTATATTTTAAAGTGTGTAATTGAATTTGCGAATTGTGTATGCTTTTATTTTTTTACGAGTTTTGGAAACTGGGACCAATTTTTGAGGAAATTAAAAAAAGTTTTTTGAAGCTAATACGGTTACAGTGTTTGTAAAGTGATCAGGCACTTAGCAGCTTGATGATTTTATTAAAAAAACTGGCTCCATCACCGGTTTAACCCACTTCTTGAGGTAATTATTTCCTATTCCAAGATAAAAAGAAGCCTATGTGTTATTCAGGAGTGAAAACTATATCACTGTTAAGTTTTGTCAAATCCGTTCAACTCACACTCACAAACTATCGATTTATAACATTAGTGTGATAAAAATGTCACCATATGAAACGAATAGTCAATTACGACCTCTCTCAAAGACAGCGATGAAGTATTTCCTGACACAAATATCACAAAAAATCCCTTCACCCCACAATAACGTGACGTGAGTGTTTGCTTTACCACCGTTCTGTTTGTTCGTTTGTACAATGTCGTAGTTTTTTCACAGCGTTCCGATATTTGTGGGGCATGGAGAGGAAGGCACGGATGTGGCTTAGCAATCGGATTGACAATGAAACGCATCGCGCCAGAACAGTTACACACATCGGAGGGAAATCCGATAAACGGATTTTGAATTTTGCGGAAAACGTGTGTTTTGTTGACTTTAAAGTTTCAAGCTTAGTTTCATTCATCTCCAGCTGTGTATTACTTTGGGCACCCGAACAAAAAGCCTTCAGCTATAAATCTATCATGAAGTGGGCATAGGCTATCTAGCATGAACCAGTAGTTCTTGAAATTAGCACGTTCAAGCTAACCAAGAAACCGTTCAGCTTATAATATTAATTACTAGGTATGCATTATTATATTGGATTTCTTTTTCTTCAATTCCAACACACTACATAATTTTTCCCGCACTATAATTTACGAGGACCATAAATTCCGATTTAATAGATGCTAATACAAGCTCATTTCCTAGTTCTAAATATATAACACGCTTTCCAACCCTATAATTACGACGCCATACTTATAAAAACAATTCCTTGAGTCGGAACTTTTATTTCACAATATTGTGCCACCCGCCGGTGGCAGGGCACCCTCATTAATTTTATTTTGACGTTATCACAAGAAACAATAACCGCCGATTGGACCCCTGACGTGCTAAAATTAAATGACGAACGCTCCCCTTACGAAAATGCTGTAATTTCATTTTGGAAAATCATGAGTAGAACATCCATTCCCGGTGTTTATGTTACATTATTTGGTGACCTATTTTATTATTATGGAAGTCAAAATTTTCCACGGAAATTAACCTGAAACTGTTGTGTCACAATAAATACCGTGTCACGATTGATTTGGTAGCAATTGAGTTTTCATATTTAGATTCGATTTCCGCCCGCAACAAATACATAATCTATATCTGGATTTGTGTACGTGTGTAATGATTGAAAGCGTACCGCGAAATACTAAAAAAAAAAAAACATTTAACCTGACAATTGAAATGTACAGATAACAACAGGTCAACGTATACGAATCTGTCAAATTTTACAAATCAAAAATTAACCTACCGCCATTGCGATAAGGTTGAAAATCTATTGCAGAAATTTGACAGATTGTGGTAACTTGATGTGCTGTCGTCTGTACAAATTCACAGAAAATACCCACAAACCCACCTCGAACAACCTGCACACTGCAGCCATTTTGTCGGCCGATAGTTGTACGCATATGACAATGACTGACGATTTCCTTAAAAAAAAAATTGTTAACCAACGCACCGACTGTCGGCCAACTGTTTAGTCCGCGGTATGCGGTAACACTAACAAAAATAACAATAGCAAAAAATTGCATTGATTTTTTAGCTTTGTATTTTCGTCTTCATTCACTAAGTAAAGTAATTTGATTGGCAATAAAACGAAAGGAGTTCGTTACGCCGCCGTCGCACGATGCGTCACTCGTCAATATTTGCATAACAATAGGCTTGTTGCCTAAATTTCAATAGTGAGTTACTAATAAACCTTGATGCCTATTTTATACAAAGGAACGATTATTTTTGAAAAATAATGCTCATTTACATGAATTATTTTGAATTTTAATAAATGTTTGACATTAACCTTCAAAAACGCTCATGACTGTCATGGCGTCTTGCGTGACGTCACGCCGTGCAAAACACAGCTGTTTTAGTATGCAAATTGTGGAGTTATTTTAATTAAAGATGGATC
>NWSH02000050.1:12176611-12188751 GCA_002382865.2 Heliothis virescens | reverse complement strand
AGTTAGAATTTTTTAGTTATCAGAAAAGTCTGATTCCGACCATTCTGACTCCCAAGCTACTTTAGACGTGTATATCGACGACCATTTACGTGAACTCGGCAATGACAGTAAAGTTACCTAGAAACTAGTGATATGGTGTCAGATTCAGATAATTTTGACTTCGCAATTACCAGATCAATTACAGCAATAATATTACAAAGGAAAGGATGGAATAATGTGGCAAAAAGCACCTGCATGTACCAGATCTGAAAATATATTATCTGATAGGCCCCCGTGGGCCTGAATTATGACCTAGGAGACAGATTCGTGTCTATATTTATATTATACAGTTGATTTGATATCTCTATTAGTACATAATATTATTTATTCCTATCATTGCTAAGGATATTTTACAAAGAACTCAAAATAAAAACATGTTACGTTTTCATAGTCGAATTTGCATGTGTTATTAAAAAAAATAATAAAACTTAGATTTCTAGAATTCATTTAAATTTTTTGGTTTTTACTACTTTAGAAAAGAATTATTTTTAATATACAATTATTAAAATGAAGGTAATTTTTAAAATTTCTTTTGAAAAATATCGTTGCATTTCGGGTCAATATGACCCGGCCTCATCGTCCGAGTAATTATTTTCACGTCATTGGCGCCGGGTTAACAAAAATCACTGTTTGATGCAAAAAACACGCCAAGCGTAACTGCGTCAATTCTGGGCAAATTATTGCTGTTTGCTTTGACATATCCAGGTTCCATGGTTGCTCAGATGGTTCTTAATAATTTTCCTATATAAAATAGCTGGGAAATACTGGGAATGTTGAGAATACCTCGGTACTAAATTTACGCACAAACAAAGATTATAATAAAGAGAAACTAACCTCTTCGCACTACGTTGCAAATGACATTTTGAGTTTGACGTTTTGCACGGCGTGACGTAATACTTTATGATTGGTGTTTGCTATCACGTGACTTATGGCCCATTTTGTGCAAGTTTATTTTATAAAAATATAAATAATCCTATATTATTAATAAATAAATCTTTGTTTTTTCATAATCAAATGAACATCTTAATAGTTATACAACATAATGGATCAGATTTGTTTACAGTGGATACAAGCCTATTGAAGGGCTGTTTACACTGATTTGAATATTTATGGCGAGCTATTACGAGCTGTTTTATGGGGGTTAACTCTCACTCAGTATAAATACAACAGTCATGAAATAAAGACTGAAGAACCTGGTATTTTCATGTACCAGTGGATATTTGGATATTTGAGCCCAGAATGGCAACTACTCTACCTATAGAATTAGATCCCTACTTAATATTATAAATGCGAAAGTAACTCTGTCTGTCTGTTACGCTTTCACGCCTAAACCAGTGAGCCGATTTCGATGAAATTTGGTACAGAGATTGAATAGATCCTGAGGAACAACACAGGCTTTTTATCCTGGTACTTGATATAGTTTCCTAGGGAAGCGGGGGGAACCGCTGGCAGAAGCTAGTATCTTATAAAATGTTTTAGCATGCATAGGTCATAGAGCTATCATAACTTTTACTTATGTTCTTACAATAAGAAATTATTATATACAGTATCGTCCAATGAGGGTTTTCAAAACTTTTTTTGCCACCAGAGAGCGCTTCATGTGCGTCAGGTCCAAATAGCTGTCAGATAGTACAGATTCCAACTGATCGAATGATTTTTTGGTGAAATTTTACGCATTTAGTAGTGTTATTGATTTATTAAGGTTAATTAAGGCCAAACTGAAGATTCAGCTAAAAAAAGAGGTACAATACTCATTGCTACAAGGAAAAGTTTTTTGAAAGGTTATTACCGCAATTTGATTAGTCTAACTACTATAAAATTAAAGTAAAGGAAAATATATTATTTTTCAAACATTCTAAGAATGTATTTACATCAAAAAACGATCGAAAAATACAAGTTTTGATTTGTGTTTGGACCTGACGCTACAGTGCTGCCATCTGGTGAAGACCATTTTAGAAAACCCTCATTGGCTTAGCATTCGTTAAAGTAATAAGTAAGTACACACGACAGCAGTTTCACCTACCCGAATCTGTCAAATTTTACCAATCGAACATTAACCTTTTACTATTGTGATAAGGTTGCAAATCTATTGAAGAAGTTCGACAGATTGTAGTAGGTTGATGTGCTGGCGTCTGTATCTATTCAGTTTCAGTTACCAGCCGGGACTTATATTGGGTCTTATTTGTTTTTTATGCGATACTTGCTTTTTATGAGAAGTCTCTTGTTTGAGGTTAATAATAATAGGTTTGCAACTAATAAGCTTGTCTCTCTAATGGGCTTACCAATAATTGACAAAATGTTTATATTAGTAGAACATCTCTACCAACAATTCCATATCTAGGTATACTAATATTATCAAGCTGAAGGGTTTATTTGTTTGCTTTAATGCGATAATCTCAGGAACCACTGGTTGGATTTGTAAAATTCTTCCAGTGTTAGATAAATCATTTATCGAGGTAAACTATAAGCTACTTTTATCCGGGTGCTCAGAGTAGTTCCCACGAGATGCGGGTAAAACCGTTGGCGCAAGCTAGGTAGCCTAAAGATTTTTGATGGTTCTTCAATAATCGAAAAAAAAACCTTAATCATTTCAAAGATATACACAGTGTTACCATATATGTACTAACATTCTTAAAAAAGGTAGCAACACATAAAAAGAAAATCGTGACAAAATGTCGTAAAGTGTGAAGCAGGCAGCAGATTAGAAAGCCTGCCCACATTAACTAATGAGCTCCGATAGCCGACTGGTGCGCTATTCATTTGTTACCAGATTCTGATCTCCACCAGTAGACGTAGATGGCCTGATAAGTGTAAGTGGAACAACTGGACATGTTCAAAGTATGGAATTGTTAAGGCGCGGCCCCACGGCGGTGCATGCTGTGCACGGGCACGCGGCGCATTTTAGCTGCGTGTATTCATTTGTTTGACAACGTGGGTCTACGTTTCCACTGGAATACACGAATATGTAACACGACTATGTATAGCGTGGCACGGCGCACGGAGAGGCTACGCTGCGATAAGTGAGCTGTACGTAGTCGACGGTCATATTCGTGTATGGAGTACACCCACGTGGAAACGTAGACCCACGTTGACAGCGTTGAGCTATGTAACCGCCTATTCGAGCAAGCCACGCATGTATCAATGACGTCAATTCGTGCGTAGCCTCTCCGTGGGTTGCAGTGGACACAACCACATACATTTTCTTCCAAAGCGAAGCTTAATACACGTGCGTAGTCTCTCCGTGCACTGCGGTGGGGCCGCGCCTTTATACGGGAAAAAGTTAGGTACAGACGACAGCACATCAAGTTACCACAATCTGTCAAATTTCTGCAATAGATTTTCAACCTTATCGCAATGGCGATAGGTTAATGTTTGATCGTTAAAATTTGACAGATTCGTATACGTTGACCTGCTGTCGTCTGTACTTGATTGTAATCTAGTACTTATTTACTTAGTTATTATTTTTCATATAGTGCTGACATAGGTCTTTCATTAGGTAGACATTTTCATCACGTTTTAATACTTGTTTATTTTTGTGGGTAAAATAAATATTTACTTCTTTTTAGTGGAACGATAGCAACTCTATTTTAAATATAAATTTTGGAGGCCCAATATAATTATAACATGAACATTTACTCATACTAATTACCACTTAGTTACAACTTAATCAAACAGATTCTGTTGAGGTGTTATAACCCCTCTTATATTGAGTGGGAAAATCAATGTCCATTATCTTTGGAGAACGAAAATATATTTCTAGTTATTCTCGCTTATAACAGTGGAATATCCACGCTACGATGTATATTTTTAATCAACTGCGATCCTGCAGCAGAAAATCATTTGCAACGACTGTATTTATTTAAAATGTTGTGATAATATTTCTATAATGCTATTCATAGAAAAACCATTAAAATAACATAAATAAAGCTCCTGCCCCACAGACGTGACCGACAATAAATAAATAGCGTTTTACTTCAACTTTATAACTCCATTAGTAGTTCGTCGCGACAAGGAAATTGGCAAGCTCGCCGAACACCTTGGTCAGTGGCTCTCAAAGTGTTTTAAAAACGATGCCATTAGTTTATTTATTTTATATTTTGCGTATATAAAAATATTTGGAAAAATTATGTGACGGATAGGTACCGATTTAAAAATGGTAGTGATTTTATTATAAACAGACATAGCATGGATTTTTATCAGTGTGTTAGTAATTTTAAGAAATATTGTCAGCTCTTTCTGCCTATTTTCGCGACAATTTATATCAATACCGTTGAAGAACTCAATCTTGAAAGATTTGCAAATAGGTATGCTAAGCTCATATTATTATTATTGATCTACTGCTTACGTGTCTGTAAAATTGGTCTAAAATCTATGCCTAAGTGCCAAAACTTTGAGAATCGTCAGCGTGTAAGTGAAGGCGCAGCAGCCATTACAGAACTAATGAGTATAGCTTGTGAGCTCAGGATTGTCACCCGTGCACCCACTGTACCCACTTGACTGTCCAACTAACGACTGGGACTTATTGATACCTAACATTATGCTATTTTATTTTACTAACGATTTTGAATTTACAGTTGAACAGGCGATATTCTTTTTATTTTGTGTATTTTTTGTTTAAGTAAATAGTATTTCTTTATTTTCTTTAGTATGTGTGTTAATAATATTAACGGCTAAAGGTCATACACATGACGTTTGCCAACGGCACAGCACGGCGTACCTCCACCCCAGCGATCAACTTGTCATTTCAATTTGACCCTTTGAATGCAAATAAATCCCTTTGAAAGAATGCAATTCATTAAGTTAAATAGAATTCGAAATTGCAGATGAGTTAACTGTAATTAGTTTACAAAGTGAAAATAATTAATCATTCCTTAATTTTTTACTTGGAAGTAGCGGCCTCTTGAGAAATAATTTAATGGGGCTTCAGAAAATGTAACACTTGTTGAGTGTATTTTTTATAAGAAACAAATTTTAAGTAAAGTACTTAAAATTTGTTTCTTATAAAAAATACACTAGCAGCTGCAGTATAGAAATGCTATTAAAAACTAAGATTTAACTTTTATCTTGTCGTTAACGTAGAGAGAGTACAGTAATATTATGGACGCAATAATAAACATATTTTGACACTAACAAAAACCTGGAAACTTGCTTTAAAAATCACTTTACTCGTGACCGCAATAACCAGGTATAAATTATTATATTTTCTAGAACATACTCGTAGTCGAACTCTTTGTAGACATCCCTAGATTCTTCATCAACACCAAAGTCTAATGAAATCAGTGTCTCAGGGTGGCTTGCGAGTCTCCTTTATGAGCACGTAAAATGCTCTTAAAATCATTTTGTTCCTTGATACAGGAGGATTTTAGTGTAGACTTAGCTTTAAGATCTGATTAAAATATTTCAGTAGTAGTGAAGACGAAATAAAAGATGACATTAACGGTCAGGTAATGTTCTAAATAGTTATCTGATAGTTGCTGTCACAGAATTGTTTTTAATTTTGATTACTTTTCTATGGAAAAATCTGTCAGATAAGTCTAGAATTCTTTCTGGAAACTGGCGTTTAGTGTGTAAAAAATAACTAATTGCATGTTAGAATAATACCTTCTGAAAAAGAATGACAACAAAACCATATCACTCAGTTTCACTTTTGACTAGATAAAACTTTCCCTTCGCCTTTAAACACCCGCAAAATATTTCCCTCTCAATTGAAAACCGAGGCTTTCCTTTTTAATACAATTCAATAAACCCTGTAAGATTTCCAACAAAAGCTCTTAATATAAACATTCTTCGTGGCGGGAATATATAGCCGTAAGCCCAGTGTCACGTAAAGGGTTAAATCTCCCTATGAAGGGAACAAATATTTACTCCCAAACCCTAAAACACGAGACCTAAATACGTTTACAGTTTGGACAGTGAACCCTCAGGTCTCCTGGGGTACCGTTTCCTCAATTTGAATATTAGATGACGGTTCCTCGTGAAGCCGTAACATTGTGTATTTACCTTACGACTCTTTTTGACAGAATTCTTGGAAAATAAACCGTTATTTCGGTCATTTTCATTATTTTGATACTTTATGTTTGACTTGCTTCCACCAGCGGTTTTACCCGCTTTCCCATGGAAGTACTTCTTGTACTCGGATAAACAGTAGCCTATGGCCTTCCTCGATAAATGGTGAATAGCCCATTGAAAAAAAATCTCAAATCGGAAAAACTAACGATACCTACAATAGATAGAAGTGTACTCGTAGAGATGATGAACGTGTCGGATGCATAGTTGTAGAATCTAATAATCAGCCTTAAGATTGTCGCACATATATCAACATAGAAAGGGATCACTGTACCACCTCAAGCCGTTAAGTGTTTAATATCATTTGTATGAGGCCTAACGCACACTCAACGTCATCGTAACGTAATTCGCCTCGAACAATACGGTTATACAGGCGTTACATTATCTATCCGTTTACGAGTCAATATGTGTGCTACGATCCTTAATTGGACATTTTGTTCAAATCTTTACAGTCATAAACCGATCCTCTTTCATTCATCTTCATCTCTCTGAATACCCATTTTTCATTCACATGCAAGTAAATTACCCAGCTTTTGAACACACGAAGCGTGTGCAGTACATTCGTCATTACAAATGCTAATCCAATTAGCTCCTGATTTCTAATCACGGGTTCATTAGCTTGCATTGGGTGGATTTGCTCGACAATACACAGGTGTTAATTGTATATGTTCTGCAACATACCAAACAGTTGTATAATACTGTGTAGTTGCGGTTTCTGACTTCGTGGTTTTGTGGTTGCAAGCTTGTCTGTGGTGAAGGTCTCGCTTTGTAGGTTTTTGGGTTCTGTACCTACACAGAGGGTAAAACTGGCTGCATCCTATAAAACATGCTAGAGTGCTAAAATGTTGAGTTGGTATATATCTATTGCCGCCTTAATATCAAATACTATAATAAAATAAGTATCTTAGGAAGCTTCCATACAACAGACGTGATATTTTCTCCGGAACCCTTGGCGAAGGAGTCCGAATTGTACTTGGCTGGTTTTTAAATTTCATCGCTTAGAAAACTGAGCCCTATTAAACCTTATTGTGTCTTAACTTGATAGCAGCTATAGCCACAGTTCCGTGATTGAGGCCCTGTAAAAACCACTTTGATACCAGACTTGCCAAGTCGTTAGAAATACATACGATAAGAAAAAGTCTAAGTTCCCAAGTACTTCGTAAGTCGTAAATATGTACAAAACAAAAACAAACAAATCTACAAAACTAGACCGTCAAACGAGCCATACATTAGCGAGGCCGAACACTAAACTAAACTACAAACGTACAGCCGTCACCCATAAATTCCTCTAATACACATTTCAGGTAAAACCTACGCGTTTTTTGTTCAGGAAACATTACAAAGTAGTGCGCGGCACGCGAGATTGTGTTGTGGACGCGCATAATGTGAGCACATTAATCACCAGAATAATATATCTAAAGGTGATCTCTGCAAGTGGTGGTAATATATCACCAGATGAGAAAGCAGAAATAAATAAGAGACGTGTGATCTACAATAAAAGAATTATTTTTAAATCTATTGTAATTCTGATAGGTTAAAAATGTTATCTATATACACCTATCTATATCAAAATGTGGTAAAGTAACGTAAAAGACTGAAACCACTGCTTAACTTTGATATCCGTGCAATACGATTTATCCCACGAAATGTATTCCGTAGAGAACAAAAAGTTTCTTAACATAACATACAAGGTTAAATGTTTCATTAGGTTATCTTTCACAGGTTACTATTATTCTAAGTTTGGTTCTACATTAAAGACCACAATTAATAACGCAAACTGTAATATTAGCTTAGTATAGAAACTGAAGCCAGGGTTTTCTAAAGTAAATATCTTCAGCTAGACATTTAATCTTTTGTATTAACACTAATACGGAGCTAAGAAAACTAATTTAGAAACCGCTGAGAGTTATAAACTTTATATTACGAAACGTATTTATGTTCTGAATTAAGAAACTTTATAAGTTATTGAGGTTTCCTAAGCATCTGGTATCATTGTGTTTCAAAAGGGTTATTTTAAAGGAACGGGCCCTCCCGTTTTCTCCCTTTCCCTTTCAAGTTCGGCAGTTATCTACTAGATAAAGACATACTTGGAATACCTTTTGTGTGAAAATTTGGCCTAATAGATTTAAACGATACTTATACTTTGGTGAACCTAGCTAAAATATTAATAGGCTGAAATATGTTAATGTAATGATGCAGAAGAAGATGGTTTAAATATTATAAGAGCATGTTGTGTTGTAAATATTTTGCAACAAGTCTGGACAAAGGACACAAATGAAAGTCAGTTAAGAATTTTTTTGTAATTTCAAATAGGCCTATAAAAGTTATTTCGATATGACAAGCAAGTTGCATTATTTCAAGGAGTGATCATGGAGAAGAAACTCCATGGACACTCATTCCAAAAACAAAACATCACTGAGAATTAATTCGTTCAAGCAATAAACAGTAAGGAGACCAGTCCTTATCATTCTTCTACCAAAATTATTAGTTTTATCGTGAATCCGTTCAAGCAAATGCATCCTTATTACACATTAAAAACACAATTTACATAATAAAGGTAACTGTGTGAAAATTGACAAGGGTACGACATTCCTTGGTAATCGTTTGGCCACAAAATATCCAATACCAAGCCAGAATCGCCATCTTTTGATATACTAACGCAATTTACCAAAGTAAGAAAGTCCCTTTTATTCCTTTTTTTCTAAAACTTGGACCCTTTGATTTGCATTAATAAGGGACTACACACACTTATTCAGCTCTATTCAGCTTTTGCCCTAAGAAAACAACGATTTTGTAGGAAGACGCGTACGAATCCGTTCAGCTTTCCGCGTCTATTCAGCTTTCGCGGCAAACGAGTACGAAATGAGGACAAATGTGTTTTTATCTTGCGAGTGCTTTAGATAGAGTTCAGCGCTGTTCTGCCACGTTCAGCGCTGTTCTGCCACGTTCAGCGCTGTTCGGCCGCGTTCGACGCTAATTGCGGCGGAACAGCGCTGCGACAAGTTGCGACTTGCATAGTTCCTAAATAGATTTGATTTATTATTATGTAATCATTATGCACGCAAGGATCGAGAGATAACACTCTTACGCTGCTGTACGCGGCTGATAGAAGCAGAGCTGAATAAGTGTGACCAAAATCGTTCAGCGAAACGCGAATGGAGCTGAATAAGTGTGTGTAGTCCCTAAGGTACCTAAGTCGCGCCAGAAGAATCCAATTTTGAAATTTTTGCGAATATTTTAACAATAAAATGGCCGTTGAAACTTTTTAGTGTAGACTTTTGTTCCTTGTCTAGGAATTGATTTTTTTTGTGAATAGAAATGATTATGGCTATTAACTTCCTTATTACCAGAGAAAAGTTAATGGCACCCAAAGAAGCCTAGGCCGACTCTCAAACTACAGGTTAAATTTTTACATCATATTTTGTTAATATACCTAATGAGATTTCCGAATTATAAAATTTTATTAATATTTTCCTCGTCGGTAAATTATTATAATCTTCTAATTTATTTAAGCCCTTCCTGGTTTAGTAGATACTATGTTTATTTTTATTAACAGCACCTGAGATATCACGTCAATCTCATTATAAAGTTAAGGTCAATTTATAAAAATATACCACTACGATTTTTATTCCATTTACCAAATTCTGTTTGAAGTACCCACGCAATAACCTCCTTTATTGCTTTCAATATAAGGGCCAGTTAAGAGCTATTGACCCGTCATAAATCGGCGGCGATGGGCCATATGTTGCGTGATAACCTTCGTAACTCTCTCTCAGGATGAATGAGTTGGTGCGAGCTGAGCGACCATTCGACCCTAACATACTAGAATTTACTTTGTATGGACGACCAATACTTGAAGAATTTTATTCCATTACAAGTTCGTGGCTGGCCATTCATGAATAATCAAAACTGTTTATAGAAACTTGATAGTTATAAATTAGGCTATCGGCGTTGGCCTACTGGCCGCCCACAAATTCCCAAGCCACAGCCGCCATACGTAGTATTAATTAGAAGTTTATTTTAGACTTCCAATTTCAAAGGCGCTGCGGTACAACTACCCGACAAACTTGCAGATCTCTCAGGAGACTCCACTCCCGATATAGTCTAGCGAAGCTCCTTTCTATAAGCAAGTAAATACAATTAGTTCTGCACTAACAGGGTATAAATCTATTCCAAACTGTTGTTTTGTCTGAACTCTGGTTTTGACGTATCCCCGATTTCGATATAAATCCAAAAGCTATAGCGTTTTGAATATTCCGTGAGATACAAGGATAATAGGCGTTTCGTGTAAACAATAACGGGTTTAATTTAAATTGAGTTACAAACTCCTTTCATTGGCGCTGTGAAGGCTTATCTGCTGGTGATTGCGTTATAAAGCTTTACTGATCTTCTTCTTCCTTGCCTTTTCCCATTATCTGGGGTCGGCCCTCCTCGTTAAACGGCTCCAGGACATTCTATCCTGGATTGTCTCTATATCTAGCTGTGCTCGCTCTATGTCCTTATTAGCGGTTGTCAACCACGTGGTCAACGGCCGCCCTCTGCCTTTTTTCCCTTCTGGGATGGCCAAAGCTTTTTTGACAGAGTACTCTTCATTCCGTCTCATCACATGTCCAAACCACCTCAGCCGACTTTCGACCATTTTGTCTGCGATAGGAGCAACTTTGAGGGAGCCTCTAATGTGTTCGTTCCTCACTTTATCGAGTTTCGTTACTCCCGCCGCCCACCGCAACATCTTCATCTCATTAGTGTGCATTTTCTGCTCGTGTTTTTTCTTGACGGCCCAGCATTCACAGCCATACATCATGGCTGGTCTCACCGCTGTTTTGTAGATTTTACCTTTTACTTTTATTGGCATTCTATTGTCGCAGAGTACTCCCGTAAGAGCTCTCCATCTCAGCCAGGCGGAGTTGATTCTATGGGTTACCTCTTTATCTATATCTACATCAGCGGTTAGTATTGACCCAAGATATTTGAACTGATGAACTTTGGGCAAGGGCTCCCCGTCAAGAAAGATGTCACTGTCAGATGTTTGTTGGCCAGCGAAGTTACACTTTAGGTACTCGGTTTTACTTCGGCTAATGCGTAGGCCATTACTCTCGAGTGCTTGTCTCCATTTCTGAAGGGTGGAATTTAATGTACTGGCACATTTATCGATGAGCACAATGTCGTCCGCATACAGCAAGGTCCATGGAAGAGGGGACTGAATGTCTTTTGTGAGGAAGTTCATAGCCAGGTTAAATAACAATGGGCTAAGTGCAGAGCCCTGATGTACTCCAACTTTTACTTCAAACGGTTCGCTTAGTCCTGCTGGGCTTCTTACTTGGGTCTTAACGCAATCATACATATCTTGTACCAAGGAGATGTATTGTTCTGGGATTTGATGTGCTCTCATAGATTCCCAGACCAGGTGACGTGGTATTCTATCGAATGCTTTTTCTAGGTCTATAAACACTAGATGTAAATTTTCCTTGTTCACACGATGTTTTTCCAAGAGTATTCTTATAGTTTGGATTGCGTCGATGGTGGACTTCCCAGGCGAGAATCCGAATTGGTTCTCAGTAATGGATACTAGTTGTTCAAAGCGGTTATTGAGTATCCGCTCCCAGATCTTTAAGGTGTGAGAAGTTAACTTTATACCCCTGTAGTTACTGCAGTCATTGACGTCACCTTTATTTTTATAAAAAGGTACCAGATAACTATGACGCCACGACTCCGGGATCTTTTCAGAGATGATAATTATGTTGAACAATTTTGTAAGCCATTCCACCGCTATAGGTCCAAGCTTCTTCCAAAGATCTGCTGGTACGTTGTCTGGGCCCACAGCTTTATGGTTCTTCATATTTTTAAGAGCTTTCCTAACTTCGTCCACTCTGATGTTATCTATTGGTCCTGCTGTTTTTAGGGAATGAGTAAGGGGTTGACTAGGGAATTCTTCATTTAGTAGGTGTTGGTAGTATCGGCGCCATCTACTATTGATTTTACTATTTTCGGTTTGAAGTTGGCCATTTTCATCTTTGATATACTTATTGTTTTTT
>NWSH02000050.1:12149688-12163619 GCA_002382865.2 Heliothis virescens | reverse complement strand
AGGCAGTCGCTCCATGTAAAACACTGGTTCTCAGCTGCATCCGGTTAGACTGGAAGCCGACCCCAACATAGTTGGGAAAAGGCTAGGCAGATGATGATTGTTTTGTTCTTTTGACATTAAGGGCCAGTTTCATTGGTTCCAAATAAAGTTCTAGATAGCTTATCTGACAGATAATACCATATAAAAGTAGACAAAACATCTCTTTAGCCTTATCTGTCAGTTAACTATTTATCTGAAACCTCTGAAAGCTGAATTTGAACAGTATTTTTTTTACGATTAATAACAAACAGTCAGTACCAGATGGAAATATTCTTACCTTCTCACATGTCTATCAAGTAATAATAACGCCTAAGTTTATCATAACTAAGAACAGAACTAAGAGCTAAGTTTTAGACTAGAATTATTATTTTCGCCTGAACTTAGACCTTGAATTGTTATTATGTTCTGAAAATATCTCTAAAATAATCATTATTATACAAAGTTGATTTAATTGTATTATTATTCTGAAGATAAGCGGCTGGTTTTGGCTTTATTATTTTGTTACAAAGCTATTGTTATTAACCCTATCGACCCCGATAAACAACTTTGTTATTAAATTAACGAACTTGTTTATTTAAGAGTTCTTTCTTCCTCCCAGACAAACTGGTTGAAACAGTACTTCCATAAATAATTCAGTACCCTGCACAAAAAAATCCAAGTCAAATACAAGTCTTGAATATAATTTCTCCGCTTTTATGAGAGTGCTAGAACAAAAACCCGTCACGTCTTCGCTTGGATTCCCTTTTAATCCCGTAAGTGGTTCATCTAGATTATAGTTTCATTTGAATTGAGTTGCAGCTTCCCGCGAACTTGCTCTATCAACTTGTTGTCAGTCCTCTGCCATTAAAGTTATTAGGTTCCCTGTCGTAGATTTGTTCTATTTGTTAAGTTGAATAGGATTTTTAGTGGCAATTTTATAATGGAGGTTTGAGGCATACTTTTTCGTTGTATTTTGGGTCAATATTAATTTTGTGTCTAAAATGTTGTAAAAAAAAAATAACCATCACAATATTTCACAGCACAACTATTACATCAAAATATACTATGTAACAGCATAAAATATATATTTTACTCATTCATTTGGAAATACAAAGGTAAACAAACAAAAACGCAGGTATTTCAAAGTCAAAAATCAGACCTACAATTTAGGTACAAAAGCCAAACCCGATTCGGTCTGGAAAATGTTTCGTCGATATTTTACCTCAAGTACGAAATTTCCGCATAAAATCAAAGCGTCCTCAAAGATTGCGGTGAGCTCCACAACCCGATAGCTGACAAATACTGCTATGTATTTGTGTTTGTACGTTTTTGCGAACATAGAAAATACCTCATATTTCCGTCCTCCGTGGAAAATACTAATAGTACCTTTATTAAAAATGTGAAAGTTGTACGAATTTGGGTGTATGAATATTTGTTCCCCAATCACGGTCTTATAGTTGGACGAATTTCGATGAAACTTAGCAGTTATATAGATTCAGAATCAAAATAACACTGACTTAACCCTGTAGCTTGAAGTAATTCTCTCGGGTGCAAGTGAAACCACGGGCTCCCACCCGTGGTTTAGTATGTTAGTATGTTAGTATGTTAAGTACAAATGGGATCAGAGAGTGTTGTTATATAATTATATCGTGCCTAAATATTAATAAAAAGAATCAGTTCTGGGGTTAATTTTATTTTATTTTAACAGATTAGCGATAAGTAGTGCTTTTTAGTAGATTTTCTCAACCATTAAGATAAAACGATTTACAAAAATATTCAGTCTTTTGTAAATTAGACTGACATCATTATTAAAGTACTTATAAAAACAAAAGACATTATGAAAGCTATATTTTTGTTCAGCATTGTAAGTCTATGTTATCAACGCTTTTTATTTTAAACGTGAAAGCCTGTACTTGAAGAAGAGCCTCTATTATTTCTTTGTGCTCTCTAAGGACCGATATCTTATCACTCGCTCTAGAAACTGCGAGTTTTGTTTGAAGCCTTATAGAAGCTAATATATTTTTTGGACTTGCAAAACTTCTAAATGATATTCTAAGGTAAATGGGACATATTGAGTAATTGTTAACAGTGATTTTTGATTTTTTTTTCTACCAGTTGACGTTAGTCACTACTTCGATTTCAAGATTGTCTACTGACTGACATTATTTGTCTGGTATCACAGATATCCAACTCCAGCTTACGAGTTGTCTAGCTTTCGCATCAATGCCACGCTAGTAAAGTATTTACCTCTTTTCAGTCCCCTGTATCTCTCAGTTCCCTGGATACTCAGTCCCCTGACATTTGAGAACAGGAATCGTTTAGTCCTGTGACGTATTGTTCAGTGTTTACGACAAGGTCATTACTCTGCTGTCGAACGGCCATGTTTTATTCAGTGCCGAAGCAAAGTGATTGTTTCTTGTTCATTCTTAATAGCTGATCACCCGATTGTAACTTTGCTTTTTATACAAATTAGTATTAATCTTTTTACAAAGTTATTCATTACTTTTTTAAAAGAGCTACCTTATGCGTAATTTAGGACTATGTATTCACATACTTTACTATAGGTACGAAGGTAAACATTTCTAATTATATACGACATTAATTGAAGTGCTTTTATTGTTTTAAATTTCCTCTTCATGTGCATTAAAAATAATTTAAAAGAAAATGAAATTAAGCTGATGTTTAAAACACTCTAAAGTATAACCATTAGCACTAAACCAACAACATAATAAAATAAATTAATCCACTAAAACACAAAGTTAAATAATTGAAACCTTTCAAAGTTCCTCTTCATTTCATAACGTAACAACTAAAAAGAAAAAACCCATTTTGGGTCGCTTAATGTATTTTTACGGTACCGCGGGTTTTAGGGCTCCACGCATGCGTGAAATAATACAAAGAGCATAAGTAATTTAGCCTTGACAGATACACGTGTGGTAGTACTAGCTGTTTTCCTGCTGTTTCATGGAAACTTCTTCCTGTACCCGGATAAAATATAGCCTATATTTCTCAGGAATAGTTTAGCTTTCCAATAGCGGCATAATTTTTAAATCGGTTCAGTAGTTTCGGAGCCTTTAAAGTATAAATAAACAAACAAAAAAATGTTTTACTTTTATTGAAATGGCTATACATTGTTTTCGTATATCATGGTGCTGCTTAAAATCATTGAAACCAATGATATTGATTCTTTAAACCATGTGGTTAGATCTAGCGTTTACTTCATCCTAATTATTACAATAATATTTTTTTTTCGATAAAAATATCCTTGCGATCACCTACCTCAATACACAAACCTTCCAAACTTTAAACTACCATAAAAAAATTGTTCAAAATACAAAAATAAATCCAACAAAATCTTCAACATTTCAGCCTCCGTTCCCACCATAATATCATGGATTCCACACCACGCCACATCACTTTATCAGGCACCATCTCAAGAGTATGTGGCGGCTGTAAACCGTATGCCACTTGAGGAGCGACATTTACTGCCCTCATAAGTCAAGCATCACTGAGGAGATTGAGTTATCTGCGTGTACTGGATGATGAAACGGTGGAATAATTCAGATATGACGTATTTAGAAGTGTTATTGATGTTAAAGTGTTTTTTTTTTAACAAAGGTGAGATAGACAAAGTAAGCAGATACTGATTGCATTTTGTTACTAAGTAAAGTTATCCTCATTTTTTTTGTCGTCACGGAAACCAGTTCTAGGTATCAGCTGGTAGCAGGGGTTGTATGGACTAGTGCTTGGAATTTAGTTTCAGAACAATTTCGTGTTTTATGAGAACTTTACTATTATTTACCTTCAAACTATGATAACTCCCTGTTCAAACGACATGCCGGTCTGCATATTAGCAAACAATTTTATAGCTTTTTAATCTAGAAATAACTACCATTTAACTACGAAAATAACACTAAAACATTTTTAGAGATTAAAAGATTTCTTAGAAAGGAATCACCGAATTAATTCAAATCCATTAAGGCTAAGTCTATTTAGGGCTAAGTGCTATTTACGTCTCAAAGGACCAAAGAGCGTTTGTTTACTGCGGGTTTCAATAACCTATCTATCTGTTGATTTGCTTACTAGAGTTTGAATTTGATGATAAATCTTTAGTCTTATCTTTAGTCGGTTATTGAAATTGTTCAATTTTTTTTTCGTGATTGCAAAATACCTTTATCCAATTACTTTTTAAAATTCTCGTGTAAATAGTAAAGTTATTTCATGTAAGATCTCAAGAGTCGTTGTCTGCGCTATAAAACATATGTCAGTGTAACGGGCACATTATTTTTATAAGTCTCTTTATTGCCGTCGTAAGTCAGGCATTCGGGAGGGGCCGCCCATTGTGGTTGAACTAACAGACTGCGGCCTTTTTATTATTATAATTGTTTTGTTAATGGCGAATTGTGGTGTTTTCAGGATGTTTTTGCTGTCATTATTTTACCCTTTTCTTGTCGTTTAATGTGTCTTTTTTATTAGCCGTTTTTCAGCCCACTGCTGGGCCTGTGCCCACAGTTGGGCACAGGCCTTCTCTCACACAGAGAAGGATCGTGTCTTAGTAGAACGTTACTGGAAGATAACAATGGCGTTATAGTAAGCAATTAAACAGGGCTACTCCGCAGAAGATTTTGAGCATGAATGTGGATGGATATTATGGAAGGGGAAGACCAAAGAAACGATGGATGGATTGTGTGAAAGTCGATATGGCTAGGCAGAATGTTAATTGTGAGATGAGGATAGATGAATGAGTATGGAAGAAGAAAACATGATGCGCCGACCCCCAACAGCAGGTTGATGATGATAAGTAAGTAAGGAATTAAACGTAGTTATTAGCCTACTCTAATTTTTGTAATCACTGATTTAAAACATCTTATCTATTAGGTTAAATTACATCTTAACTTTCTTCTAAAATAAATTTAAATTTAATTTAAAAAAAGAATAAAACATACCATTCCAAAAGCGGCAATTTAATTTCCCCAAAAGACGATAAAGCAGCATTACGCGTCCGCACCTAGATTTCATAACGCAAATCCTTGCTGAAATTAAAAACAAAACACAGAACAATTTCACATTCGCCGAGATTTAAATTTAAAAATAACAAACGGCACGGACAAAATAATAAAGCTTTTATTTAAATCTGGTTTCCGAACACACGGATATAAAGGATGTTGCAATACAGGAATATCAGAAAACATTCATCATTACGTTCGATCCCTCCCTCGCCGGCTTTCATATTTTATGCAAATATTTTATTTATAAAGGAACCTGTTTGTTATTTTTAAAGTGAAAGCAGTTTTTTGCGGACTTACACTTTTGGTTTATGAATTTCAAGTTCAGTTATTTAATTTATGCAAATAACAGCACAATATTAACTGCTTAAACATTTTGTTTGTTTGTACTCTAAAGGCTCCGAAACTACTGGATTGGTTTGGGAAGTTATACTATCCCCGAGTAACACAGACTATATTTTATCCAGGTACGGGCAGTACCTAATTCCTACGGAATGCGGGTGAAACCGCGGGAAAACAGCTTGTATTAAATAAGCGCCAATTTATGTCAGGTAATATATTTTCATTGAATGTAAAAATAAAAGCATTTGGCTTCACAATTTGCTGATGGTAAACTAATAAAGCGATCAATCTAACTGGCAGTTAACACAACGGTTCTGACAAATAGCCGTATTTATTGCTGTTGTCTGACATTCTAACTATAACCGTTAACACCGGCCGATTGGGTTCACAACGTTTTTATTGTTATAGTTTACATATCCTGAATTAACGCTTCCTATTGGTTGGAATGATAAATGTTATTATTTTACTAATTGGTACGTAACAATTTGTGGTGAACCTAAAACAAGGTATTGACCAAAACTAAAATAATATTTAGTATATGAATACATTTGAATATTAATTTTGTTGTTACTACTAAAATTATACACACACACACACACCCTGGCACACACACACACGCACACACACACAATAAAGCACACATAAATCTTTTATCAACACAAAACCAGATATAGACGTGTTCTAAATCTGTGCATATGAGCAAAATCCTATAACAGCTCCTACAGGAGCACAGGTAACAGGCGTATTTATAGGACATTCGTACCACAAGGCGTGTTTATGAATGTCCTGTAACGGTCCTAGTATGCACAGGAACGATTTATTGTGGTCCTTCGAGCCGTTTCCTTGTAAACAATGGATTTATTAATAAGTAAACCGCAGAAGAACGATGCAAACATCCTGCTATTAAATCAATATTTATTCGGTTATATAAAATTAAAGGGTATTTATAAAGATACAAATAGGTAAACTTATTTACAATTAAATTTTCATTTTTGACTGCTACTGTTTTTTTTGTATAAATGAAAAACCACGTGATTGATTCTGGTATGGTAATCACAACAAAAACAAATCACATTTTAAATTTTCCCTAATCATAAAATCTCTAACAATTGAACACTGGTACTTAGCTACCGACAAATCACAAATTGCTACTAGATCACAAGGGGCCAGTGATCAGCTAACTCCATTTGTGACGTAATCAAAGGTTGGCTCGAGCCGGCGAGGCGGCTCTCAGAACAGTCAACTTTCACGGCTCTGGTCCTTCACACTTCAGATACATTGGGTTTGTGGCACACTGATATTGTTTGCAGGAGATGCTATAGATTAGCTATCAGTTATGATTGTAATGTTGATAAAAAATAATTAGTAAAGGCAAATATTAAACTTTTATCTAATATATTGAAAATTATGCTAGATTCAGCCTTATTTATGAGAAAAACATTTTTAGATTTTCGGATGGTGTTTGTAAAATAACCTTTAAGGCAGTCTCCTCTTCTTTACTCTTCCAAGATGATAAATGTAAATGAAAACAGAAATATAATCATATAAACGCGTATTCCTAGGATAACGGATGAATTTCTGTTTATTTCTCGTACAAAATAAAAGCAAACCACTAATAAAGAAGCTAACATCTCTCTCAAGACCAACACTACATTGCTACACCAAAATTCAATTTCGACAATAAAGCGCTTGCAGTGTTAATCGCTTTCGCTGTAGCGCGTGCAGAAAATTCTTATAACGCTTGTAGGATCCAGTGGTAAATCAAGTTAGCGGTGCAGCGCTGGAAGATTTATTCGTTTCCCCGCCCCTTCCTTTGTGAACTTTAAAAATGCTTAAGATTTTACATTTTGCTTTTTAGAGCACGCTGTATTTAGTGGTGCGATGTTTTGCCGTGATTGCGTTCGTGTTCATTTTGGAGCTCCGTGTTTATTAAAAGTTAACTTGGATATGTAGCCGTAAACTCGTTTATTAAATAAAAGTGTGTAATTGTGTATTTACTCCATATCAGGTTGTTGCAGTTGCAAGTGCAGGCTACTGTCAAGGTTTTGGAAATATGTCACATGTATTTTTCAGTAGCACCTGGGAGTAATTGAGTATCATCTAGAAAGTTTGAACTGAAATAGAAATATAACTTGCTTATCATTTTTGCTACCAAAGAACAGATTTATGTGTTTTGTGTTCGTTGAAATGTAACTCCGCAATAACAGAAAATATTTCACATAAATAATTATAATATATCGACCATATGAAGGCGCCTAGCGTTTTTCATTATTCAAAAACACTCAAGAAGAGAACCCCTCCAATTGATAACTAAGTAAAACCCGCAGCACATAAACATTCAATCAAATAACACCCCTACAATAAAAACAAAACGTATAACATTCTATAAAATGGAAACAAAGCCTAATAAAGTACTTCTTGCTCCCTCGGATACAACTCTTTAAATATTTTATAACACCCACTGGCGAGCAATTCTCTGCTTATACCAACTCCGTAAGAATTTATGATATCGATTCAAAAGCATTAACTTTGTTTAAGACCAGACTTTGGAGAAGTTTTGTTTTCCTCTCATTGAAATGAAGCTGGAATCTGTATTTTTCCTGAATAAACTCCAGCTTGATCCTGGTGATAAAATCACAGAACGCCTACAGAGTTTCTTATAGCAATAGATAAAATGTTTACTGTTTTCCGATGTCTAGGTTTTACTGAATTCTTTTGTGCATAATTTAGAATTCATAGAAAAAAAATACAATGATAAGAGAGTACAACATTTTAAATAGTAGATAAAAAAGAAAACTCCATTTCTTTTGCTCTCTATTAAAATATCAAGATAGATCAAGATATTTGCTGCCATCTATGCTGCTGCTGATTCCACCTTTCCTATTGAATATATAGTTTGTTTGCTTGATCTGACTAACTACTAGCTAAAAAAAATATCCAATGTTAACCAATTCATTGAGTTAGACTAAACGCTACAATTATCCGGGTGCGCAAATAACTCCTACGGGATGCGTGTGAAACCGCTAGCAGAAACTGATTGGTCCAAAAACATACTTAGTAAATTCAATTTAAAAACAAAATTTCCCTATAGGTATTAAATAATCCTTGCAACGTAAAATAAATTCGCGTCCCCATCTCAAATATCGCGGCAACGATCTGGATGGTTCCCAAGATCTCCGTAAACGGCCGACTTATGGCGAATCAATGGGATGATAGCAGTGTTGCCCCACTTTTATGTAATATAGGGCTTCGGAGCGTAATGTTGAAGAAAAACGGTTATTAGTTTATTCACACGATTTTTGTCGTGTACTGAGGAAACTTTGGGAATAAGGAAAATCGGATTTGGTTAGTTTGTGTTTGGAGCGGATTTTTTTACTTCTTCCTATATTTTATGAGTGATAATATTATTCATCCTATTTATCCTGCATAAATAAAGAATAAAAAATAATTATCACTATAAAAATTAATCGCCAGTGAACAAAATAGGAGTCAGTAAAACTTAGGCCTGTAGCAATATCAATGACCAACTCTTAACTAAATCTGAAAAAAATATAACTTCGGTCATAAACTTCCACCAAAGTAAAACAAAAGAAAACAGCAGAGAAAACAAACATGGAAGTCTAAAAATACACTGAATGAACGTTTGAAAATAACACAAATCAAAAAATAAACTGCTACCGTATCCCTCGGAGTCTACTTTTATTCGAACAACTAAAGAAAACAGCTCCGTATAGAATCCCACTAAAAATAATATTCCTTTCATGTTCTATAATGATATTTTTGATGTATTTTAACAAGATAAAAGAGTTTAATTCCTTACTTCAAGAAAGATAAAGATAAAAAAGTCATTTATTCAAATTAAGCTGAAAATCAGCACTTTTTGAAGGCCAATTTTTACAAAAGACCAAGTCCCAAAACGCCCACCCTACACCACTTTCTATGTGTTTTTGCTGGAAAGAAGAAACTATACAGATCAAAATAATAGCATAAACTACAATAATACTAAGCTAATTAAAGTCAAAAGATTTATTTGCAACTGAATACAGTGCATAAAAGGTGTTACAATTTAGAACTGAAATAATATTTATTTTACAAACTACGACCTTCTCAAAAAACTCACTTCTAACAACAAGGATAACCATACACTAGAGAAGGCTCCAATTGAATAAGGTCGTAACTTATGCGCCTGATACAATTATCCGATAGACACCGCGGCTTGTGGCACCTCTGATTTAGAACCCAGCACTAAATTGAAATGAGTCTAGTTTCCATGTACCCCCTTTTAATTAAAGGCCGCTGTTTAGTAGATACGTCTCCGTGGTTGGAGGTTTATTGGTACAAGTTGGGAGTGTACCGTGTATTGGTCTTAATTTAACGGTTATTATGGTTGAATGGTATGTTAGTTGCGAAACGTTAGGTGCTTTTGAGAATATCGACCCGAAGTCTTGATTATATTATCGTGTTGGATTCAAACCACATTGGTAATTACATGTTAATTGGTTTATTAGTTTTGGCATGAAAGTCGGATAGACAGACAGAGATAATAACTTTCGGATATCTATATTAAAATTTATAATAATATAAAGCTGAAGTTTTTGTTTGTTTAAATGGGTGCGCGGTGAAGTTCACGCGGGACGCGGGTGAAACCGCTAGCTAGTTTATAATATTAAGTAGTAGTAGTAGTATAATAGTAAGTAATTATTACGCAAAAATAAATCTTCTCATCTATTTGTAAATTTTTCATGATAATACAATAGTCATTTAAATAAATATGTAGATAGGTATAGCTGGACAATGGAAGGTCGCTGCTCTTTTCAGGAAAGGATAACACAGATTTGAGTGGACCTGTTCAGTCAGTTGGCACGCAATTGTCTGTCTTCATTATACAAAAAGGAAATTAAGAGCTCAAAGATTCATTGAACATTACCATCATAAACCTTTTACTTCATTAACAGGTTATTAACAGCCTCTTTGGTCTAGTAGTCGCATAGCGCGACGTCTGGTCTAGGGTTCGATTCCCGGGTCGGGTCGAAATCGCTTTGTCGGTCGAGTGAGGGAATAGGGAGTGCACCTGTGTCTGAGCAAACGTTTGTGCACTATAATATATCCTGCGCAGTTGGCTGATCTCCTTATTCAAGAATAGCCGCCATGGCGAACAATCGGCTATTTCAATTGATAATTATTATTTGATTTCATTACAAAGCTATGTAGAATATCATTTTACTTCTCGTTGTTTAATTCATACAATTAAGTTCACGTCAGAATGCATGGAAGCGGCATACTCACAAGCGGTCAGCCGCTAAAATGGCGGCCTTCCGCGAAGCAGGGGCGCGGCAATTCAACCACAACGATTTTAAATAAAGTTTGGTACTATAAGTGGTAAGTATTGAGTAATTTTATCTACACATTTAAGTA
This sequence comes from Heliothis virescens, assembly GCA_002382865.2. Classification (NCBI taxonomy): domain Eukaryota; kingdom Metazoa; phylum Arthropoda; class Insecta; order Lepidoptera; family Noctuidae; genus Heliothis; species Heliothis virescens. The sequence goes on along the minus strand of NWSH02000050.1, from coordinate 12,152,838 downwards.
ATCAAAGTTTTTTATTAAAATATTTATTAGATTGTAACCGCATATTATGCAATTACTTATCTGAACTTATTCTCACGATAAGTACTCATTTAAAGTGGTAATACACCTAAAAGGTAATAATCATCTACCACTTGAGTTTAATAAATGAAAGATTATAAAGGATCTCGTATCTCCTTTCATCAACGAATTTCAACCCTCAAGGAAATCTAGAAATAATAATTGAAAAAAATGAAAGGTTCTGCTCAGGGGATTTTCCAATAAAGCGATTGTTCCTAATCCGAGGAGACACGATTCCTTAATCTTTGAGAGTAGTGATCCGTGGAATGAGAATACTCCTAGCTAAGTATGGGAAGAACAAGTCTTATGTTCATAATCTTTATAAATAAAATATGTAATGCTAATTTTTTTGATGAGGATAGGTACCTGGACTTTAAAAAGTCAGAAATCGCTAATATACCTTGAGCAAACATGCTGTACTGGTAAAGGCTCATTCATTTTGTGTATGAGAAGAGGCCTGTGCTCTACAGTGGGACAGTAAAAAATCTAATGATGATGAATGTATTTTTTTTAGGGTTCCGTACCCAAAGGGTAAAAACGGAACCCTATTACTAAGACTTCGTTGTCTGTCTGTCTGTCTGTCTGTCTGTCTGTCTGTCTCCACGCTGTATCTCATTAACCGTGATAGCTAGAAAGCTGAAATTTTCACAAATGATGTATTTTCGTTGCCGCTATAACAACAAATACTAAAAATTAAAAAAAGTTATATATTAAGGGTCCCCATAAAATAAATTATAAAGACAGTGCAATTTGAATACAACGCCATCTGTTGCTCAAGCGTGGAACTACAGCTTGGTACGGAACCCTTCGAGCGCGAGTCCAACTCGCACTTGGCCGGTTTTTTTTCTCAATACTTCATCTGTTGACAAATTTCCATAACAAACAACAAACTGCCTAATGTCAAAGTGATATACAGGGTTACTTGTAACTCGACGTATATCTGGAAGGAGGTGATAGAAGGGCCCAAGAGCAACAAATTAAGCCACTCTTACCTCTGAGCAAAGTTCAGTGATTTCCGAGATATTGGCAATTTTTGGAAATTTACCCAAAATTTGACATTCAAGCTTAGACCTTTTTGGCCATTATTACACCATTTGAAAACCCTCTGACTAATCCTCTCAAGCTTACGCACTTTTCTGCCTCATAGAACAGCTTAACGATGTCGAAATCTAACAGTATTGGATTTGGTAGCGTCGATTTTTTACATGGACGATTTGGTTATGGGCGCAAATTAGACACATACAAAACAAAAATTGCGAAAATCTCGGAAACCACTGAACTTTGCTCAGAGGTAAGAGTGGCTTAATTTGTTGCTCTTGGGTCCTTCTATTACCTCCTTCCGGATATACGTCGATTTACAAGTAACCCTGTATAATAATAGAATCACATAATCTTAGATCACATTGAATACAAATTATCACACCAAATTACCTTAAAAAAATGTGTTCACTCTAGTAAGGTTCCTAATCTTTTAGTAAATGAAACCTACTCAAGCTTGTACCTGAAAGGAATATTTTTCAAATTGCTCATCTAATGTCGTATTCTAATATTCATAAGACGAGATTCGAACTCCCACGCAGCGTTTGATAACATTTTAGGTATGTAACAACGCGTGGGTAGTGCCACAAGGGTATTGAGTCTACCTACAGACAAAACTTAGGTATATGTCATTTTTAAATTATATCATTTATTATTAGTGGGTAGATAAAGACCTCAAAGGAATAAAGTCAAAAGATAATTTCCTCTTGAGTGCTTCATAACTAAACAACTTGAATTGTTGTGCACTTTATATGATTAACAACTAAGGTAACTATTACTTCCTCAAAGAGAGTAAGCAAACTCCAGCGGGGCCAATTAGGGCCAGAGCCTGCCGGGGCTGCGGGATTGTTCGAAAGAGTTACCGCGGCCCTGGCACACAAAGGGCTCCCGAAGGTACACGGTGGGTTTTAGTCAGTAACAGTCAGACACTGACGCTGTCACCCACAGCAGGAGGGGCCATCTGATAATTTCCTATCGATATAAAAAAGTAACTATTACTATTGTTTCATATAAATATTAGTCATTGCAATAAGATGATTCTTAATTTAACTCTGCCCCAAGCAAACTTTCGAACTCTCTAAGCTGAAATGGTCCTCAGTGACGCAAACTCCTGCATGTCTTTCACAGACCATGCTACTCTCTAATAATACTACAAGAATTGAGAACTTCCTTCTTTTTTGAAGTCGGTTAAAAATAATTAATACTGAAAAATTCACATTTAAAACTTTTCAGACATTTCACGTAAGTGATAATACTTTAAATTACAATTTAGTGCCATGAATAAAGATAGATAAATTAAATAATTTACGTAAATAGATATAGAACGTATCAGTATTCAGGTAGCTAGTGATGTATGGCGCAGGTACTCCAAGTCCTGGAGTGTCAGATTACAGGTAGTGGGAGGGTCGAGAGCACTACAACACAGCCCCGCTGGGATTTTTGTTCGGTAAAGTCGCGACATACTGACACTTTGATCTTTTTATATTAGCCGTCTTTAGGGGCAAAAGTTTTCTTGTTCAAAAAAATACAAAACAAGGTCATTCAACTGTATATGTGATGTCATGAACTTTAAGAGCACTCGCACACTGCAGGCTTTTAGTCGGCCGATAGTTAGTTCGGACTCATAAATCAGTATGAAGATGAATGGTAGTATGCACAATGCAATGATGAGGTATTTTGCCGGTATAAGATGCACTTAAAACTTTGATTGGATTGGCCATTATGTGTAAAAAAAAATATTTTTGCCTACCAACGGACCAACTATCGGCCGACTGTTTGGTCTGCAGTGTGCGGGGACCCTAACTTCTATAACTTAAAGTGTTTAATAACTTTTGTTTCTGTTAACGAACTTGAAATAAAGCTACAGTATTTCCGATAAATAATTTATGTAGACTACACTGAGTAACTTAAAACACATTTTGACCTCTATAAAACTTGCCATTCTACCTTTTATTTTATTTATTTCGTGAACACCTTTCTACCGAAATTATTCCTTAAGGGTATTATATGACGGAACGAGGGTCGGCATTTCCATAAGTTTATATAGTAAACGAT
>NWSH02000050.1:12100188-12127562 GCA_002382865.2 Heliothis virescens | reverse complement strand
ATAAAAACTTTCAAATTAATCACATTTACCGGCAATTATATAAAATTACCGCACCCCTTTGGTAGATGTAGTCAATAATGAAATCAAACATCGGAATCTAAAATAAAAACAGTTCAAATGAAATCAATATAAATTCAAATGTCCTAAGTATTGTGTTAAATAATGCGTATTATTCCGAAAGTTTATTTATGGTGAAAAAAAAGTCCTAAAATATTAGCTGAAAGTTAGGTTTTAATGACAGAAACGAATTGCTGTAAATTCGACTCCACGCAGTCTTGTCTGCCCTACCCCTAGAGTGTAATTCAAAATCGCGTAGGCGCGGAGGGTCGAGGCGGGCCGCGAGTTGAGGAGCAGGTGGTTGTAACACTCGCCACCGCGGCTGAGGCTGGCCGGCACCGCCGGCCAGCAAGCCGAAGCTGCGGTGGTGAGCGTTAGACCTATCTGCGACGATTAACTCGCGTGGGACCGCCGGAGCCCCGCAGCGCCGGAGCCGTGACAGAAAACATCCTGCTGCAAAAAATTACAAGTTCAGAATCAACTTAAATTTAGGACTTTTACTGAAAACGGTTTTATGTTTTACGTCTATTATTGAATGTTATATTTATGACAAACGGATTTAGGACATATTGGGTCTTACTATAAAAAACACCTAGATTTCAATCCTTAACGAGAGTATTCTCTCAACATTTACCACGGTCGGGCGGGAGTTTTATATAATTACCGGTAATTGTGAATAATTAACTACATTTACCATGTGCGTTGGTAATTATCTATAATTACCGGTAATTATAGATAATTACCGATTGCTTATATTTACCGTAACATATATATATCAGTGAAGACTTGTAATTGGCTGTATGTTGCAATTTCATGTAATTTTATCTATTGTTATAGCTGTTAGTCTTCTTAAATAAATAAATAAATAAATAAATAAATATGATAGCCCATTTATCGAGGAAGGCTATAGGCTACTTTTTATCCGCCGGGAGCGCGCAGTAGTTCCCACGGAAAAGCGGGTGAAACCGCTGGCGGAAGCTAGTATAAAATAATAATGAAGTGAATGAACATAAAACCTGCAATGAACACATACCGACCACACAAACAAAATGGATTACTAAACTAACAATGTTGTGGCCAGCTACAATTTCTATTACATTCGTACTGAAAATAATAGGAACTATTATAGAGTATTATTAATAACAGAAACATTGTTTGCAATGCAAAATTTACACGATAACTCCCTCAAATGATATTCTAGTACAATAATTAACAGTTTCAAACTACATTGGAATTATGCCATGTTGCCGTGCGTAAGTACAGACGTAAGTCAACCTTCCTACAAACATTAACCTTCCGCTATTGTGATAAGGTTGATAATCTATTGAAGAAATTTGATTTATTGAGGTAGGTTGATGTGTGTACATTTGATTCAATATTTACTTTATATTAGTAGTAACTAGTTGTTTTTGTAATCGTTTCCAGGAAACGTCTTCCCACACCTGGACAAGAGTAGGCTGCGCTTTCACTCAGACCATCTGTGTACAGACAACAGCACATCAAGTTACCACAATCTGTCAAATTTCTGCAATAGATTTTCAACCTTATCACAGTACCGGAAGGTTAATATTCGATTGGTAAAATTTGACAAATTCGTATACGTTGACCTGCTGTTGTCTGTACCTAATTTTATTTAAATTGACTAAATAAAACTACTTAGTTGCGAATACATGTTACTTTCGTATTTTATCTATTTTTAGTTAGGATTACGTGAATAGGTACGTTAAATACGTGTTATCTAAAGTAAAATGTAATAGTTTTTCTAGTTTAATGACATAATGTAGTGAAGCGTCTAGTGACTCACATATCTGTAGGTACGTTACTGAAATTACTATTTGAAAAAACGTAATTTCAAGAATTATTTGAGCACCCATTTATCAGGCAGGTACCATTTTTATTAATAACAAAGATAAAGTACAAAGCGCTATTTATCCATTTTCCCAACAATTTTTTTAGTCGTAAATCATAAACTATTAAGTGAGTATCAAAGCACAAAACGTAATAAATATAACAATAGGCTCCAAATAATATTTTTCATTAGATTCTCGTCGTAAATATCTTGCGTGACATTATTATAGAGAGGGAATTTATGGGCGGCCAGTGTCGCTCCATATATCGTGCTAAGCTTATAACTTCATTGTTTGCTCGATATTCTGTGACGCAATTTTTTCGCATCCCTTTTGTATCATTTGTATTTAAAAATTATATTTTCATAAATCAATTTTCTTTTTTTTGTTTATGTTATTTAATTCCATTCAGACAGGTATTAAAAAGCTGCAAGTCCAACTTGTTTCTTTTTTATGAATCCATTTACAGAGCTATTAATCTGGAAAAATATTAATTTGAGCTTTGAAAGTGATGTCTATATTTTGTATTAAATAAAGTAAATAGTTTCGACTCTTCATACTATTAAAAATAATTAAAACAAAAAAAACAACAGAAGAATAAATAACATAGTTCAGATCTCAAGGTTCTCCGACTCACATTGAAAAATACACCAAGTTAACTGTGTCAAAAATTATAATAAGATAGATAAAAGATCCAATGTAAACCCAACCGCACTATTTGTTCAGGTGTTGAAAAAAAGATGATAGGCGATCAAACCATAGTAATGCAGCTATCGTGACAGACACACGTCTATACAGTTTAAGAGACAAGTTTAATTGAACCCTTAATAAAACCTATACAAAAATATATTTTCGGTAAGTATTTTAATTTCTTTATACAATATTAAAATAACAAAAAGGATTTTTTTTATTTGTTTGCATTTTCCCTAAAGGATCGCAAACTATTGAATTGATATGAAATTTTCTTTCACTAGGGAAGCTACCCTATCCCTGAGTAACAAAGGCTATCTTTTGTCCGCATGTAGGAAGTAGTTGCCACGGGACATATTTCCAGTCTTTAAAATTCCTATAAATGTAATTGCTTCTTTTCATTCCCTTTAAATAAATGGCGTAATCGGTCTGTTACCGGTACCGTTTCAAATTTACAAGGTCGGAGCCAAAAATATTTCCTAAACAATAGATAATATTTGCTAACTATCAATAAAGGCAAAACTATCAATAAAAAAAAAAGTCATGAATGGAACGACAATGGTATTTTGGACAACGCCTTTCCATGACATAATTAGATAAGGTGGAATATGGCATTTGAGTTAAATGATGCGGGTGATTTTATAATACATCATATGAATTGATTTAGGATTCTCAACGTAAATAGTTTGGAGATTATTTACAAAGAAAAAGCTCGTATACGAGTAGAAAAAATAATTCCGATGAAAACAAAATACAAGTGATTATTAACATTTTTAGCATTTTAAGAAGTGAGACATTGTTATTCATTAAATTTTTCATTGCAGATGATGCGGCGACCGAATAACTACTGGCTTTCCTACGTATTGAGCCTTAGTTTTCTACTACTATTTATTATAGTTGTAAATCAATACAATAGTAATAACACATATCTTTTCACATCTACTGCTAATCGAAAAAATATCAAGATTATAATAAAAGTGGAAGATGGAGCAGAAATATACATGAAAGAGATACCCATGAGACTAGATGATGAGCCCAGTAATTTAACCACAGTGGATGGAAAGTCTATTCGGAATAAGCATTTTACTACACAGAACAATACCCAAATATCAGAGGTAATTGAAAAGATTTTAGAAGATGCACGTACGAATATCAAAAAAGAACTCTCCAACTATAACTTTTCATACTCTGGTGTAAATGCACTGGAAGATTTAGTCATGGAAACTGGAGGACAACCACAACGAACTTTAATAATTTCTTCATGGAGATCAGGCTCGACGTTCTTTGGAGATTTGATAGATTCTACCCCAAGCAGTTACTATCATTATGAACCACTGCTTATGTTTGGAATCAAACAAATCCGAACGCCGGCCGAAGCTGGCAAAGCACTTGAAATAGTAAAGAATATGTTCAAATGTAATTTTGATGGCTTAGAAGAATATTTTGAATTTGAGAGCAAAGATTTGGATCTGTTTAGCCATAGCACTAGACTTTGGGACTATTGTAAGTACGATAACAAACATGACTTATGCTTTGATGCGGAGTTCAACTCTCGGATGTGCAAGCTGTTCCCTTTCCAGAGCATGAAGCTAGTTAGACTGAGATTACGACTCGTTGAGGAAATTATAAAAGATAAAGAGTGAGTAATTATTGCACTTTTTGGGGTTATGTTAAGGGAATAGATGAATCTTCATATTTAGCTCAGTGAATTGTAGTTCCCATAATCCATACTATACATTTAATATGGACAATACAATACTAAATCAAAGGTTGTTTTCAAATACGATATTGGGTTAACTGGTTTTTCATAAATAAAAGTGGGTACTCCAATCATTTCCTCAATATTCCGATAAAGAATAAACTTCAACATAATAATCATGGGATCATTTCTAGCCTCAACGTGAAGGTGATCCTGTTGACTCGAGACCCTCGGGGTCTGATGCAGTCGAGACGTCAGCGCCACTTCTGTGAGCTCTCCTCAGATTGTTGGGAACCCTCCCTGGTCTGCGCTGACATGATCAGCGACTACGTGGCAGCAAAAAGTATACTGCAAAAATATCCTGAAAGACTTTTGTGAGTGGCCTACTATTCATTGTGTCAGATGATAGACTTTAAAACATAAATGGGTGTAAAAAGACTAAAAATCTCATTCATCCATTTCTTTTCTGGTATTCACATATTAATTAGTCAGCAACGTCATCATAATGTCATCATCATCTGCCTAGCCTTTCCCAACTACGTTGGGGTCGGCTTCCAGTCTAACTGGATGAATCTGAGAACCAGTGTTTTACATGGAGCAACTGCCTGTCTGACCTCCGCAATCCAGTTACCCGGGGAACCCGATACCCTTTGGTAAGATAGTAATAAATATGTAAATAGACAAAATTAATTACAGGGTGATACGATTCGAAGAATTAGTTCTACAACAGAACGCAACAATAGAGAGAATTTTAAATTTCCTTGACATTGACGCGAGGAAGGCATTTAATGAGTTCCTGCAGACGCACACAAACGTAGAGGTAGCTGGTGTTCATTCTACCTTCAAAGTCTCACGCAATATTCCTTTTAAGTGGAAACATACATTGGATTATAATTACGTTAGTGAACTACAGGTTAGTAATAATTTCATTTTAAATCAACATACAGATATTTTTTACTTATGGTTGTCTTAATACCGTGTTCTTTTTTCTTAGATGGCGTGTAAAGAAGCGATGCATTTATGGAGTTACAAGATGGCCTACAATGAGACCCATATGACAAGCCAAGATTTCAATCCCGTAGATGACTATGCAATATCCTAATAAACTATATTTATTTTTTGCTAGTTTTTCTGCTTTTACTGCGTTCATCCCTACTTGTGTCTGTGTTATATTATGAGTTAAAAGGTGACGGGTTTTATATTAAAACCCAAAAGTTTACCTTCATTGAGGTAAATTATAGGAATAAAAAGTTTCAAATCGTGGCTAATGGCTTTGGGAACAGGAGATACAGTGAGCGTCCCTCGAGGCTCAATACTAGGTTCATATCGTATCTATTCTCTGCAGTTTTTTCGTGAACATTTCAAATTACAAGCATCTTAGCAGTTAGTATAAACGTACAATTATACGTAAAACAAACTAAAAAGATTCTCTAGTGTCATATGAAACTATAAACAGAGATAAACCATAAGATCTCCAATAAATCAATACAAGTGTACACACAGTTCTAATCGAAGTGTAGAATTTTTGAAATAAATACTCGTATTCAAATCCATGCAGTATTTATTCGCATAAATACCGTCAACAGCATTGCTTATAGAAACAGTTACAAATGAGATTAACCAATGTTTGTTCACTAATATTACTGCGGTAAATACTGCTATTCCTCTTGTTTATTTAGCATTAAACGAAGCTCGTTCGACGTATTATTAAATCGCTATTATACATAAATGCCATTCGTTATGGATGGTTTTAGCAGCAATATTGTGTTCAATTTGTAATCTCGTACATACAATTGTTTAATGTCTCGTTATTTGTTCTCATTTCTCGTTGTTAGAAAGTTAGGCATCTTGTAGATGTGTGTGATTAAGTTTTAAGATGAAGACCTTGTCACAATTAATAGCATAAATTGATGGTCCTATTGTGGAAGCTTGTCATCATGATATTGACTCGGAAACACCCAAAGATCATCAATAAAGGGCTTTTTAATCGGTTTCAACGAACTCGCTCCATACGAAATAAAAATGTAAAATAAAACAAACTATACAAATAAGCATGATTCTGAATGCTTCACGAGCAATTCAAATTCTAATAAGAATACGCTGACTTCACTCATGTCCAAAACACGTACCAAAAACCTAGCCTGTACCAAAACACAGCATGAACAAAAAATACTTTCAGCCAAAAAACTACAATAGGTTCAGTGTACCTATGTGTACGCCTCGCATGATCTCGCTGATCGAAAACGTACGGATTGCGGATACGGCGCGGATACCGGCGGATACGGCGGATATTACACGGAAATTGTGCCGCTCGAGCCTCAGTCTAAGGTGTAGCTTTGTAATTAACTGTCGCAGTACTCATTCGGATATAAATATTTGCTATTTCAGTTTGTAGCGTAATATTGACTCTGGTACTTGCACGTTAGGTGTTTACTGTTTTAGGGTTAGTTGTACCATTTAACTTAAACCAAAGTATAATTATAACCGTGAAATTACTGCTGTGGTTCGGCTATGGTTATATTTAAATGGTGCAACCTGTGGTGGTTATTACGATTACGTGGTTTATTATTTTGAGGGATTTAGTGGTAATTCAGACCCATTTTAATATCAAGAAAATCTCTGTAATTTTTGTTAATTCATCTGTACTTACAGGCAAAAGTACAGAACAAACCCTCATTACATTAAATTAAAACAATAAAGTTTTCATTGCGTGATTTGTACAAATTAGAATTCAGAACTCAAGAACAATAAATTGAATAACAACAAAACGCAACAGATGTTATTTTCGAAAACAATAAAACAATTAATGTTCACATCATGTCAAATGTTCGCAAACTTCTGTAATATTACTTTTTGAACACGCTCCATATGAGTTTAAGTGTTTCTACAAATACGTGGAACAATTTCCATCTATAATCTAAAGTATTGTTTTAAATGTTTTCTCTACAACATGTTATTTATTTTATTGCACTGTCTAATACAATAACATGGTTGTATATTAAAAACTAAAATTATTTTACAGCATTTTAGCAAACTCACTCTATTTTAAAGACGACAAAACATGCAATTTCATGTGACACTTGAATTCACTACCCATAGATCGCTGCCTATAGAAGACCATAGGAAAAGCGTTACCAAATTAAAAAAAAACTAACAAATTATCTAAAAGAAATAAATAAAAAGAGTACTTAACCCTCTACATGCAAGTCTTAATGGAAAAATACAAAAACAAAAATTGCCAAATTGGCAATTATAAAATCCAATAGCACCTAAGTAATTTCAGTTTCAGTCAATCCATTTAGATGAAATTCAATTGATTCTATGATGAATGCAAAACTCATTTATGGATGGAAAATGGGATAGGAAATACCTCATACGATTGAACTATGGACGTATAAAAACGTGGGCCCAATGCAATTTTATCACAAAATTCATTCTATACGCGGATGGTTTTTATTCAAAGCGTTTTATTTCAAAATCTTTTGAAGTTTTTTTTTAAATGTCTGAATGGATTAGTGAAATTTTACACACGTCTGACTGTATTGAATTGAAATAAATCAAAATACGCCCAACATTTAATTTTCGGTTTGCGCAATTCTGAAACAAGGATTTTTTATTATTTTAATAGCCACTGTCCATGTGAATTAATCTCAATAACCCTTATATTTTCATGCATCTTAGAGTAAATTATTTAAGATGTATTAAGTATTATAGTGGAATCAAAAATTCGAGTTGAACACTTAAAAGTTAACCCCAAAAAAATCTGATTCGAAAAAAGCTCATCGTATCAAGGCTCGGTCTAAACGGCCCCGGGCGCTGTGGCTGTGCCCGAAACAACTAAAAATAATGCAATAAAACCTATCACACCGCACTGCGCATACCGCAACACTAAATGTATTTTAATGGAATAGAAGCCTCGCTGTGTATTTTTATAATTATACAAAAAATACTTTTTTTAATACACTTCAATAGAGAGAAGAAGGGTGAAGGTGAATATTTTGGTTTTGCAAAACCTAAGGTTTTTTAATGCCATAGAATTAGATTAGTAGTGGCAATAAATACAGTTAGGCTCTATAGTTAAGGTCTTAGAAGTTTAAGTCGTATCTATTATTCGGGACAGTTTTAAAGTTTAATTTATAACTTATGCCCAGTACCTTCCTGGATATGTGTTTTGCTGGGAAGTTAAAATAATGAAACAAACTCTCCAGCAACACAATTCAGTCGGTACTTATACAAAACTTACCGGAAATATATTTCTCATTTAAGATTATTTTCAAGCGTTCTGAACCAAAAGAAAAATCTTTTGGCAAAATGGGAAATCCAAATTGTCTTTGCTACTTATAAAACCAACACGCTAAATTTCCCCCGACCAAGGCTCGTGTAAAAAATCCGCACCTTCCAAACCCCGTGATCTTCGGTACGACGTCTAATTTACATTTAAATTACGCTTTTTAGCCGCGACTTAACTTTCTTTTTGCCGCGACTTCGCCAGGTTACTTCTTGATACTTTTGTGACGAAGTTTGGAGGCTCAGGAAAGTATGTTTTATGACCAAAGTGGTTAACTTGCTTTCCAGGAGTTATTACACTGTTGCTTGAGACGTCAAAGATTGCCGCTTAAGTATTGGTAACTTTGTTTTGAACCGAGTTTGTGAGACGCCAGAATGATAGATTGGTAATTTTGAGAAAAACAAAATAATTTAGGGTGTCATTTTTGCTGGAAGTTCAAAAAATCGGTTTTTATATAAAGTATTTTTAAAGCTTTCTAGATAAGTTCAAACTCTCTTTAGTTATAAAGTCTACAAAATTAAGGGTCTCTCCCGACAGATGCTTCCAAAACGTTTTTTTCGTGATACTCTAAATAAGAACGTCTTCACTTGGCTTAATAAACATTTTAGTTTTGATTCAAAACTTTTACATCGGTTACGCAAGTAGGTTCATATAAGGTCATAAATTGCAGAATACAGCGTGTTTTCAAAAACTTGGCACTATTTTGGGTCAGCTCGGAATATATCTTGGGTCCGAATAGAGACAAAGTTTGTCGGACTCTAAAACATTGTCTTATTTCAAATGGAAAGTTTTCAATAGTTAGTGAGGAGTTACGGACGCTATTTGCTGCGGAATTTTCAGATATCTGATCTCTGGTTTATTTCTTTTATTTTTCCTCTATTTTCAGCGGGAACTTACGTAAATTCTGTTTTAACGGACTGAAAAGCTAAAAATAACACTTAGCAAATGTATTTTTTCGTGTTTTCAGAAGTTTCATTTTTTTGTGAAGTTTTTTTTTATATAACAATAATATTTCTCTCAAACTTGACCATTTAAAATTTCGCTATCCAATACTTAAACCATGAACCCTCACAGTATCTGACAGAATCCATTCGAGTTGATAATCACAGTGCGGCGCCGCAATCGAACAATATTTGCCATTCCGTGTTTACCCGCACGACCCAATAACTCGTCGCGCCGATGTTAATAGCCAATTTACAATATTCCTAGCCAAACGACTAGGTGAACACGTACCACGCATTCGGATAGAGGTTTGATTTAAATGACCGCAATTCATGACTGAATAAAAAATACATAAATGTATATCAATGTTTATTTTAGTACTGTGAGAATTTTGTTCCAGGTATAGGTAAAATACTCAACCTGTAGATTTTAATTTTAAAGCTTCCTTTTTTAACAAGCACATACATGAATTCAGAATCCAAAAAACACAGGAAAAGTTTATTACAAATATTTGTTCCTGCTGGATGCGAAACCGAACAGTTTAACCTTTAAGTACTGACGTGGTCTAGTCATGTCATAAATGGTGACGTGACGTATCTCAGACGGCTTAAGAAATAATCGAAAAGGATTACTTGTATTTACTAATTTGCACATATTTGCCTGTATTATTATCCTTTTATTATTGTTCTATTAAGAAAGTGTAAAAAAAAACAACATTTTATATGAAATCAGTATTTATTAGGTACAAATTATATAACCTATATTTCGCTTAGTTAAAAGAATATACATCTTAATTTTAGCTACAATAGAATTATTTGGATTTTTTTTGACAATTATTTTTCATTTAAAACATCAGTCTTAATAATAGTATTGTTTAAGTTGAAATTGCCTCTCAAATCACGTAAATATTTTGGAATAAATTACTTATTGTCTACACAGTCTACGCATATTCTTTTTGAACAGCCCAGACAAATAGGCTTGCGGCATTCAATGCAACTGTACTTAGTACGGCTTTTGAGTCTTGATGGGCAGATTTTGCATGTTTTTCTTGCTGCTTCTGTATTTTCAGGGGGTATTGTTTCTGGCTCCGGGGACTTATATGGATCAAGTACGCGTACGTTTGTCAATCGCAATTCTCTCGGCACAACTAAACTGTAATCAAGGTTTTGAAGAAATTGTGCTCTACGAATATCACGGACAGCAGTGCTGGTCTTGTACAGAGCATAAGCGTTGAAGTACTTGGTTGATCCATCTAAAACAATACGATAAATAATGAGGATACGTCTCATAGACACTTAGAAAAATACACACTAATAATGATCTGACGTCTAACAGATCTGCAACACCAATACTGACCTTACGTCTGAGAGACACTGCGCAGCTCCACAGCCGAAAGTGTTGCTGCGCCGCTAGTGAGCACTCGACTGATTAATCAACGTAGTCAATCCCGAAGCTATAGGGAAGGGCGCGGGGGTATCTTTAACAGATTTGAAATAAGGCTTAGTTTTGTTAACTCACCGTCTATGAGACACCCACGTCAGTACTTAAAGGTTAAAATGCAACGCAGGTACGCCAATCGAAATGTTATTTGTTTTAAACCAACGAAGAAATAGGAATTTGAATCCACATTTACTTCTACAGGTTTTGCAAGTAGAAATGATTATAACAGAGGAACTGTATTTCCATTCCAATATTGCGATCTAACCCTATGATAACGAGACATTAGGTCAGAATTTGCAAATGGCCGCCGGCCATTGGACACGCTAATCAGGACAACTGGATCGCAGCGCGCTAACCTGAAATTTAGTTCTGCTTGTGCCCCTTACTTGCGGATCTCGAAAATACGAGTTTAGGTAACATTTAGAAGCATGGGTCATTATGAAAGAATTGGCTTTAATAAATGACTACAGCGTATAATGGCAAACGGTGGAAACGTTACTAGCTACCATGATGTGAAGATCATAATAAAGCTACAATTATTTTAATCCAATTTATAACTTTATCGACAACGAGCGCAACGGGAAAACCTTACAGATTGCCTTAAATAAATATTCTAGCTAGTGATAATTCACCAAAATCACAGTGACCAAGTTCCGTGGTAGTTAAGTACCCGCAGATCGATCAATTGGACTAATTGCACGGAAGTCGAATCTGTCTCGGTATTGTTATATTGAAACCACTATTACTGCTCTCTGGCAATTGAAAGGAGAAGGTTCTGATAATGTCATCAAAGTGGCTTACTTATATCATTTTATTTAGCTCTGATTCATGTTACGGTCCTAACTTAGAATGTTTCGACTCAAAAATTAGGAGTTGAAGGAATTGAGAGCAGACTTTGTAAGACGATCATAACTTGAGAATATGACTGGAAGCATGTAGAGAAATATCTAACTCTAGCTTCTGCCAGCGGTTTCACCCGCGTCCCGTGGGAACTACTCGTCGTACCCGAATAAAAAGTAGCCTATAGCCTTCCTCGATAAATGGGCTATCTAACACTGAAAGCATTTTTCAAATCGGACTAGTAGTCTCTGAGATTAGCGCGTTCAAACAAACTCTTCAGCTTTATAATGTTAGTATAGATAAGAAGTGGTAAAAGTTAAAATTTTATTGTTACCGTTCTTCCTACATTAAGAAAACTACATGTAAGTGCTAAATCTGTCGATGCAGAAGCAATTTCAACAACTGCGTCTACAAATGTTAAACACAACGACAAACAAGAAGTCGTGTTCAAACATGTCATGAATGAGAGAGCAGCAACAGAATCTATTGAGCGATCGAGAATACACTCCAGTTCAGTTTGACTTCAATTGGATACGGAGACAGCATGTTTTATTCCGATGCTGAAGATATTTGAATATTATAATGCCTGATGTAGTTTAATATTCTGAACTTGGAGCGAATATTTTGAACTGCATTCAGTGCGCTCGAGATTTTGTCGTGACGATCTAAATATTTATTCTAAGTGTAAATCCTGTTGCTTTGTTTTTGCTGCAATCTGTCTTTGAAGTACTTTTCTTTTTCTTTCTTCATTTAAGCTTTCTCTAAGATAAAATGACACAATTTAAAAGTCTAACAACCCTTTCTGAGCATAATTTCGCATCTTTTATTCAAACAGGTTGTAAAAATCCCATCCAATCCAACCGGGGCAAGACCAGCCACTTCACATATAACACTAAAAACTTTAGTGGCACTAAAGTCAAGCCCAGTGGTAGCACGGCATTAGCAATACTTGATCCAACACGATTATAGCTCGACCTAAGATATTGTTGTTATGGCAATAAAGAAGGATTCATGTGATCGCTTTCCAATTGTGTTTGCCTTTGGGGAAAAAATATTCTGGGTCTCAATAATGCATGATTTTCTTTTACATGCTTCAATCGATATCGCCAACTAGATATCTATAAAGAAAACACAAACATTTATGATCAATCCAAAGCTATTCCATGAAACAGCTACAAGCTTTATACCACCCGAAATATTTCAGCCATAAACAAGTCCAATCACTTATCTAGCACGCCAGCAATTCCGAATACAGTCCTGCAGTATAAAATACCCAGAATAATACAGTAACCTACATCGAGTGGCGTAATCCTGCGAAAAAGGAATTCCTCGGAGCTCAATGCTCGGCTGCATTCAAATATTTGCTGAGGAGGGCGTGAAGTGGAATGAAGTTGAAGTGGTGAGGAGTCAAATGCAGGCGTGGAGGAAGCCGGTCGTTATCGAGGTCTCACGCCAGACGGGGATGGCTTATGTCGGCCGACTCTTGCATGGGAGTGTAACAAATGGATTGTGGTAACTGAATGTCATCCGGTATAAAACGAAGGCAAAATAAACAAGCATGTAATATATGTGAGTGCATAAATACTGATGAGTTCTAAAAGGAATAGATGTTTGTGATTTTAATATTTTTAACTAACTTATTAATTTAATATTTTAGGAAGTAAAAGATAAAGATGTTATTTAATTCACCTTAAATTTAATATTTTGGACCAAATCAGATATTGTTCACAACATAGTTGCAATATCTAATACTGCAATAACCAATCCGATTCTCCTATTGATGATCTACACACGATAACTAAATTACGTAATCAAATCTATATGGTAAGTAATCATAATCAATATAATTAACTTGCAACGCCTCATTAATTGCAATACGTGTTTGATTTGGCGTGTTACGATCGTAACATATCGCGCTGGCATCTAATAAAGATAAATTGACATAATTATGTTATGATGGTTATCATGTTACATTCATTCTATTTAGTAGGACACCCATATAATGTTGAGAGATTATTTGAATTTACTGCTGTTGACAAGTTTGTTATTATTTTCTGTTACACAAGTCGATGTTTGTGTACAGACAACAGCATATCAAGTTACCACAATCTGTCAAATTTCTGCAATAGATTTTCAACCTTATCACAATGGAGGTAGATTGATGTTCGATTGGTAAAATTTGACAGATTCGTATACGTTGACCTGCTGCTGTCTGTACAAGATCGTTTAGTTTTAAAAACATGTTGACTTCATGTTTCTAGCTGGATATTTCAAAACCAGCTTCCGCCAGAGGTTTCAACGTTCCGTTGGGAACTGTTCCACGCACCCGGATAAAAGTTAGCTATAACCTTTCTCGATCGACCAGTAGTTCCTGAGATTAGCGCGTTCAAACAAACTCTTTAGCTTTATATTATTATCTAGTGTAGATATGGAATCTAATTCCAACTATAAAATAAGACGTGATTATTATTTGTTTTTTACAGTCAAATGAATGATACAAAAAAAGTGGTGTCAAAAAAATATATTTTCATTTTAACGTTACGCTACGGTGTAACAGGCAGTCCAGTTGCGTGCATAGGATTTCCTTATGTATATCGTAAGGTGCTTCAGGAACACATTCGGTTGATAGTAAATTCCTAAGTAAAGCCTTTTTATGCGGCTGTAAAATAAAACTTGGTGCATGATGAGCCTTCCGTGTTGTTTCCAACTCCGCCATAATAATAACTCGGGTTTTGTGGACTCATTATTGTGGCTTTTATTTTCAAGTTTTCTGCTCTTCCGAGATGAGAATTGTTTTAAATCTGCGCAATCTCTGTTGAAGCTGTAGAGGTGTTATTGCCCGGTTTATATTTCATTTCACTTTTATTGATAAAACTGAGTTTATGTGCTTTTTCATGGCGAAGTGTTGTCTTAATTCATACCAACTAATTTCTGAATTTGGTAAGGAGATTTTTTTCAAGCCACATCCCTGCTGTGGATAGATACAGCGGAGGGCAGTGTTAGACTTTTATTGAAACTCTGTTCCTTTCGGAATCGTTTTACCAGGGCCACTGTAGCTTTTTCGATCGATCCCGCAGCGGATTCCAAGCTTAACAAAAATATACTACAAAGACTTTATTCATACGGTACTCGTCCATAAATCAAAACATCCCTTCATTTTGAAGCCAGGCCGCACAAATTAGAACATTGTGAACAGCCCTCAATTCTTATTGGTCTGTGGTTCACCACGTAATCACGAGCGTGGGTAAATTACATTATGGCTAATACTCATTGACGTACGATTTACCACACATTATTCAAATACATGTGGGGGAAATATTTATCTACCTTTTGCCAGCGGTTTCATTCACGTCAAAGTCTTGAGATAAAATCCAGATAAAAAGTAGATAGCCTATGTCCTGCCTCAAGCTCTAGAAAATCTGTGTACCTACCTGTCATTTAAATTGGTTCAGTAGTTTTATCGTGAAATTCCATCAAACAGACAGACCTACCTACTTTCACATTTATAATAATAGAAAGGATTTTTAGGGATTAATTCACCTACCAAAAAAATCTAAAGCAACCTTTTTTTTACTGAAAAAATATTTCCATTCAAGTTTGCTGACTTTAAAAACAGAAGTCTAGGAACTAGGAAAGGTCAAGAAAAGTGAACATCTCGACGGAAAATCTTGGCATTATTCTATTCTAGGAAGCCAAGAAGAAATTGTGGGTAAGATAAGTTTTAGAAGAAAAATACTCGACAAGCAAAAGTCTATTCTATTCTCAGAAGAGCAATTTCTACAAGAACTTCTTATATATTACTGTTTGACTAGTTTTACCAGCAAAACTTTCCATACCATATGGCGAAATGTTTTTACGCCTCATTCTTAAAACATTCGTGTGAAAAATATATTCAGGCGTTTATTTACTATGCCATAAGTTTCAGTACTCAAAATTCCTTATTGCCGAAATAAAAATCTTAGAGGTCTTCATTCATAAAACGAAGTAGGCTGTGCTATTCACGAGGCATTGTGAGCACATTCAAGACGGTCGGCAGCCTGTCAAACAAATGGTATTTAATTATAAATAAGGCGCGCTACACACGGTCCGGGCTCATTGTAATGTTCGGACAATAGTCCACGTTACTAGTGACGGAATAGTAGTCGATAGAAATAAATAGTATTAAATTCAAACACAATTTTTGACATAGTATTGGGTTTCTATTATGGATTTAGATAAAAATGAGAAGTACTTAATCATTTCGTTGGATGTAATGTTATGTTTTAATTGGATTGTTTGAGAGTAACTTCAGATATGTTCAGCAAACCATATAGTTATACTCACAGTTTTCTGGGAAATAACTTTTCGTTTTAGTTATTTATAGGATATACATACATTAAAAAATACACCAAATAAACAACTTAACAACTGCATAATAACCGTTCATCCTCATACACGAAATCCACTTTCCACCGACTNGATGTTCGATTGGTAAAATTTGACAGATTCGTATACGTTGACCTGCTGTCGTCTGTACAAGATCGTTTAGTTTTAAAAACATGTTGACTTCATGTTTCTAGCTGGATATTTCAAAACCAGCTTCCGCCAGAGGTTTCAACGTTCCGTTGGGAACTGTTCCACGCACCCGGATAAAAGTTAGCTATAACCTTTCTCGATCGACCAGTAGTTCCTGAGATTAGCGCGTTCAAACAAACTCTTTAGCTTTATATTATTATCTAGTGTAGATATGGAATCTAATTCCAACTATAAAATAAGACGTGATTATTATTTGTTTTTTACAGTCAAATGAATGATACAAAAAAAGTGGTGTCAAAAAAATATATTTTCATTTTAACGTTACGCTACGGTGTAACAGGCAGTCCAGTTGCGTGCATAGGATTTCCTTATGTATATCGTAAGGTGCTTCAGGAACACATTCGGTTGATAGTAAATTCCTAAGTAAAGCCTTTTTATGCGGCTGTAAAATAAAACTTGGTGCATGATGAGCCTTCCGTGTTGTTTCCAACTCCGCCATAATAATAACTCGGGTTTTGTGGACTCATTATTGTGGCTTTTATTTTCAAGTTTTCTGCTCTTCCGAGATGAGAATTGTTTTAAATCTGCGCAATCTCTGTTGAAGCTGTAGAGGTGTTATTGCCCGGTTTATATTTCATTTCACTTTTATTGATAAAACTGAGTTTATGTGCTTTTTCATGGCGAAGTGTTGTCTTAATTCATACCAACTAATTTCTGAATTTGGTAAGGAGATTTTTTTCAAGCCACATCCCTGCTGTGGATAGATACAGCGGAGGGCAGTGTTAGACTTTTATTGAAACTCTGTTCCTTTCGGAATCGTTTTACCAGGGCCACTGTAGCTTTTTCGATCGATCCCGCAGCGGATTCCAAGCTTAACAAAAATATACTACAAAGACTTTATTCATACGGTACTCGTCCATAAATCAAAACATCCCTTCATTTTGAAGCCAGGCCGCACAAATTAGAACATTGTGAACAGCCCTCAATTCTTATTGGTCTGTGGTTCACCACGTAATCACGAGCGTGGGTAAATTACATTATGGCTAATACTCATTGACGTACGATTTACCACACATTATTCAAATACATGTGGGGGAAATATTTATCTACCTTTTGCCAGCGGTTTCATTCACGTCAAAGTCTTGAGATAAAATCCAGATAAAAAGTAGATAGCCTATGTCCTGCCTCAAGCTCTAGAAAATCTGTGTACCTACCTGTCATTTAAATTGGTTCAGTAGTTTTATCGTGAAATTCCATCAAACAGACAGACCTACCTACTTTCACATTTATAATAATAGAAAGGATTTTTAGGGATTAATTCACCTACCAAAAAAATCTAAAGCAACCTTTTTTTTACTGAAAAAATATTTCCATTCAAGTTTGCTGACTTTAAAAACAGAAGTCTAGGAACTAGGAAAGGTCAAGAAAAGTGAACATCTCGACGGAAAATCTTGGCATTATTCTATTCTAGGAAGCCAAGAAGAAATTGTGGGTAAGATAAGTTTTAGAAGAAAAATACTCGACAAGCAAAAGTCTATTCTATTCTCAGAAGAGCAATTTCTACAAGAACTTCTTATATATTACTGTTTGACTAGTTTTACCAGCAAAACTTTCCATACCATATGGCGAAATGTTTTTACGCCTCATTCTTAAAACATTCGTGTGAAAAATATATTCAGGCGTTTATTTACTATGCCATAAGTTTCAGTACTCAAAATTCCTTATTGCCGAAATAAAAATCTTAGAGGTCTTCATTCATAAAACGAAGTAGGCTGTGCTATTCACGAGGCATTGTGAGCACATTCAAGACGGTCGGCAGCCTGTCAAACAAATGGTATTTAATTATAAATAAGGCGCGCTACACACGGTCCGGGCTCATTGTAATGTTCGGACAATAGTCCACGTTACTAGTGACGGAATAGTAGTCGATAGAAATAAATAGTATTAAATTCAAACACAATTTTTGACATAGTATTGGGTTTCTATTATGGATTTAGATAAAAATGAGAAGTACTTAATCATTTCGTTGGATGTAATGTTATGTTTTAATTGGATTGTTTGAGAGTAACTTCAGATATGTTCAGCAAACCATATAGTTATACTCACAGTTTTCTGGGAAATAACTTTTCGTTTTAGTTATTTATAGGATATACATACATTAAAAAATACACCAAATAAACAACTTAACAACTGCATAATAACCGTTCATCCTCATACACGAAATCCACTTTCCACCGACTATCGACAATAACACCCGCCATTCCTACGCGTCGACTCTCAAAAGAGGCTCCACAAGATAGCAGATAGAAAGCGCTTCAATGTCCATTGTACGGCACCGAGTCGCGGTGTTTCAGATGGTCTACTATAACGAACACTATTGGCTGTTAGCTTTGCTATCTAAAAGTTGTTGGGCTTTTTCTATTAGCTATCTTGTTGATTGGATTAGGATGCGGTTAGTGTGTGAGGAAGCAGTTGTTCATGTGTAGATAGATTTCATTTAATGAAAGAATTCACTTCAGGGTTTAGCTGAACGGCTTATGTAGGAAATTAGAACTTTTCAGATCAATCTTAGATGATGGATATGGTAAAAGATTTGTATTAAAAATTTAATAGCACTCATTAAAATCCAATTAGCTCTTTACATGAATCTTATAAAAATAGTTTCCCTTTCAGTACTTTGTGGAGTTTTTACAACTCTACAAAGCATTTAATGCCGTCTGGAGTTTAATGGAGCTCTCCACCGAAGGTTGTCATTACCTGTAAAATGTTTACAACCTCGTAAAGCTGACGTTTATGCACCAATCGGCAACGAGACTTCTCATTCAGTTACTGTTTACATTATTCACGAATTGTAATGAGGGACTCATTGATATTTTATTCGTTGAAAATGTTATTCGTAAAATCTACGTTTTTTTTGGTACACAAAGAGAACTTCCGTGAAAAGATAAAGGTACCTTTCTTTAATCAGTGATTATGCCATCGAACTTACAAACCGTGCCATTGAATAAAAAAATCGTATTACACTTTAATTAATTTCCGCTAATGGTAAACAGAACAAAAAAATAACCTCAATACCCATCCAACCTTCAACGTAAAAGTATGAGCCGTTTTTGCTGGTAACATGCCGTTCCGTGATTGGAAAAAAATGCTTAATATCCGTCTCTTTAGATTTATACCCTATTCTGTAAGTCCTTTGTGTGAAGCTCCCATTACTGGTACTGGCGTATAGCTATTTTTTATTGATGCTCGCTCAAAGAGATAAAAACGTAACTTAGTTTAACCGATCCTGACCGTCATGTATTTTGTAACAGCCTTTGTGTCCGTGATGAGCTATATTTTATGGACCTTTATTTAGATATGGGAACATTACTTTGTGTAACGGTCAAGATTTTCCAAGGAAAAAATCTATAATATTTGATTTACTATTTATTTGAACCTTAATTCCAACATTATTGGCAACGTAATTGAGAGTTGCAACATAACTAGCCTTGGACATTAGAAAACAGATAAGTTTTGTTTCCAAAAACTTCAATGATCATTTCGAAGTAAATAGGTACAAAGAAATAAACAAAATACAAAGCGTTCACTATTCGACCGGCAGCCCCGGGGTGGCGCCAATAAATCGAGATATCTTTCTTGTGCTTATCGCACACCAAAGTACAGCGATCTGTCTCCTAAGACAACCTGAAAACTGTTTTAAAATCACTGAGAGTTTTGATTTCGTACTACATTTTGTATTGTCAAGCTTCAAGACGTATTCGTAAGCTATCAATATTTTTGAGACTTGGTTTTCATAAAATGAAAAACATTTGTTCAAATGGTTGCTACTTCAAGACCAACACACCCCATTGTTATAACTACTACTTTTTCTTAACCAAACATATTTGACCCTCTATGACTAAGCATTTTTTTTTTAATTTGATTGATGAAACGAAATTAAAAGTGACGATAACCCACTTCACAGAAACCACACTACAACCAACAGTAAATACTGACACGTCGCAATTAATGTAGGATTTCCACTGAAGTCAACTTAAAACGAGTTGCAAGCAAGTAATCCACTCCAACACGGCTCAAGTTAAGTATCTGATACCCTTTTAATTCGAAATAGGAGCCAAGTTTCGCTACAACAGGCCAGTAGTGCTTTCGGAAAGTAGTGCTGAAAGTAATTTCATTTACCTCAGCCACTCCGTGTTGCAATCCTGTTTAATGAGATCTTTAACTAAGAGTTTGTTCTTGACGGACATTTTAGAGTAGAAATAACAGGATGTTTTTTCTCTGTAGTATCTATGTTTAAAATGAGTGCATTTTGATAACCGTTTTGGTTATTTGGTGATGGTTTCCTCTCATTATCATGTTGCCTTGCCTTTACCCCGATTTATAATTAGAATAAGCCATCACGTCTTCTTCTTCCATACCTTACAATCTGACGTCATCTCAGAAGTAATAATACTGTTTGCTTGGTATCATATAGGTTCTAGGTTTCTCTATCCAGCTACGATCGAGAAAAGTTGACATTTGATACCTACAAGCCCACTAATGGCGGATCAGTTATCACGGTATTCAGGTTTTACAATTCAGTGTTTACTTCTTGTCTTCCTTATTTCTACGATCCATGGTTTTTACGTTATTACTGTAGCTACAACAGAAAGTATTATTCAATTTACAACTCAAAGACGTTTCTGTTTTAATTTGAGAATTTTGTTACGGAGTTTATTGTGTCTTAGAAGGTTTTATTTGTACCTTCTTTTGAAGAGTGTTTTGTTTTACGGACCGTTTTTATTTAATAACTGTACAAACTGGAGTTTTTAAATTAAATATTAAGCGAGCTTAAAAGTAGCTTGTAAGGAAGTTATTTTGGTTTTTGATGTTGTAGTATTGTTGTTTTGACTTAGACCTATTTTCATGTCATCTCAATTTTATTTTATCATGGAATCTTGACAGAACATAAGTATATATCATCAAGTTTGAAGATACATAACGCATGCACTCCAAACATATTTACTTTCTGGGAAATATGCTGGTTATTATACCGGGGCTTCTTGCTGATTCAAATACATTTTCTTAAGAGAACTGTTTTGCATTCTTTTGACGCAACGAAACAAAACTCTTGATGGCATCTCTTTCAATATTAATAAGAACATGAGGTCACAAAGTAGGAAAGCAGTAAATAAAACATACCTAATGCTATGGTTTGTGCAAGTCAACTGGAAGTGTTTTTTGCTTATAATTGTTAATGAATATTAATGTTTTAGGGGCTACCTATATATTACCACCAGTATCCACATCACACAGTTGCCACATCACGTATTTTTTTACCAAGCATCAAACAGATGCCATTATTTTCAGAAGAGTTATTACAATATTTTTTACATAAACAAATGTAGGTTTTCAGTTCAAAAAGCTCGAAAATTCTTTAAATTAGTAGGAAACTATACAAACAGTTAAATTAGTTCGCTATTTCAAAGTTTAATACCCTTTTGACACTACCATAATAACTGTTAACACAAAATGGCGCTCACTTTCAAAAGCTCTTCGATTTTCATTTAACTTTTACATAGTCATTCCATTTTTCGCTGGCGCGGTATCCTATAAAATTTGCCTATACAAATACATCTTGCACCGGTCTTTACAAATTCGCCCCTACAGTCCTAAAGCATTTAACCCACCGGAAAAGCCAGTTTTCCAAAGGTAAAATTGCCAAAAGTACGAGAGTACTACTTATATTCATATAATATAAGTATTTACTTGTACTCCGAATGTGTGCATCAAAATGCTTGTGATAAACAATTCTGCATAATGAATGGTGATTGAAAATGCATGCGTATTACGGTGACTGATCTGGGTGCGAACGCAAAGCGGTGCGGCGGGATTTCCTTTGCTGTGGCCAACGTGATGTTGCGCGATATAACACTGCCCAGCGTACATCTGTCAATTTATTTCGTTCGCGATTTACCCATTGTGAGCGATATGGATACAGAAACATTCGATTTCTTATGAAGTGGCCCATGAGATAGACTCACGTACTTTACGGTACGGCAAGGCACACCGTTTCGTCTTGAATTTGCTTCGCATTCGTGTTGATTCGGCGACGCAGGACGCACCCTTAATATTTTTTTACATTTCCTCGCAAGAAATCAAGGGAGGCAGACGTTTTGGCGTAGAGATTTCTTCTCATAGCTCCTCCAGCAGGTTAATTAATCTTAGGCTACAGTCATTACTGAATTCAATTTGTGTCGAGCTCGCTTTGTGAACGCTCGGCAGGATGACTGTGCGCTTTGCACTTTTAAACACATTGTCGGTAAGAGAATGGATACTTTTTCGTGTCTTGAATTAGAACGATGATATTTTTAGTTGAATGGAATGGAAATTGCTTTGGTAATTTGTGTTGAGTATGGTAATAGCAGTTTTGTTACTATTTTGGTAAGTTTTAATAGAACCTGCTATGAGTATTACTTTCGTATTATACAAGGGATTGGGTAGTTGTGTTAAGCAGTTCAGAGACACTTTCACGAAAATGTATATCAGCACCAAACTCAGGTCTAAAGTTTTTATAATTACACTTATTCAAACTATCGTGTTTTAGAAACAAAGTAGGTAGGTAACTATGGAGAAATTATCCTTAAAAACACCTTCCAAGTACATATCTAAAACAGCACCACGACTCGTGCTTAACCTTGAATCTAAGCTATGGCTTCTTCATCACATAAAAAAGCCTCGTAATGTAATAAAGTGTAAACTCAATCACTCAGGAGATCCACGCTCCTATTACCTTAATGTACCAAATATACCGGCAATTTAATTTCAATACTCGTACCTTGGAACCCAACCTCGTTACCGACCACCTTGTAAGGTACTAAAACCTAAAAACCGGCCAAGTGCGAGTCGGACTCGCACACGAAGGGTTCCGTTCCAATATCTATGAAAAATAAACGTTAGTACCTACAATTAGGCAAAACACAAATATATGAATAACAAATTTATAATTTGCGGTTACTGAAAAAGAGCTATATCTCAAAAACCACTAACTGTATCTTGTTCAAACCAATTTTGGTTAGTAGTTTTTATTGAGATCTATAACATATATTTTTTTCAGATTTTTCACTTTGGTAGTTTAGAAATTACAGGGGGGGGGACACACATTTTGGCACTTTGGGAATGTCTTACTCTAAAATGATTGACTTTAGGAAAAAATGGTTTTAGAAACCTCAATCTCATTTTTAAAGACCTATCTATAGACACCCCACAAGTATAGGTTAGATGAAAAAAAAATTTTTTAGTTTCAGTTCCATGTATGGGCAGCCCCCCTTTATTATTATTATTTTCTTATTTTTTCATAAGAATCGTAAAGCGGTCAATGAAATACATCTACCTACCAAGTTTTAACTGTGTAGTCCTAATAGTTTCGGAATAAAGTGGCTGTGACATACGGACGGACGGACAGACAGACAGACAGACAGACAGACAGACAGACATGACGAATCTATAAGGGTTCCGTTTTTTGCCATTCGGCTACGGAACCCTAAAAAAAAACGGTAAATTTGAGTTAGACTCGCGCACGAAAGGTTCCGTACCATTATCTATAAAAATGAGCCGAACGTTTAAGATCTTTGGCAGAAAATCACGTTTGAAGGAAAGCCCCCCAAAATATTTTTATACCTGTTTTTATAGTACAACAAACAGAAATAAATCACCAGTAAAATTGTCAATTAGGTTTTACTATTTTCATGAGACAGACGGTCAGCGAAGTCTTTAGTAATAGCGTGCCATTTCACCTCAGAATACGGAACCCTAAAAACGAACATTTATCGAGAAACTAGGCCAAGTATCTCCAGGCTATTAATTCGGCGGGTGCACCTAAATATTAAGTACATGGAGTATAAATATTAAATGGTCTATCTGTGAAAAAGTCCGCTGGCGTTCGGTCAGTGAATTGGCTTTATTGGACGAAATACGTAAAAGGAAATAGCGGTGTTGGAAGTGCAGGTAGATGCTGCACTTCATGCTATAAAACACATTGAAATATAAAATGCACTTTCATCGTTTATGCCAAAGGCATATCCACGGAAAATATGCCTTAGTTCTACAGCTATTGACAAAAATCCATCAGAATTTTAACTTAAAAAAAAGGAAAGCGAAAGTTTTTTTTTTAACTAATTAAACAATTTAGGTCTTTTCCGCATAGTTTTTCAACCATCTTGGTAGCTACATTAGCCCAGTCAACCCTAGCGAAAATATTTAAATTGAAAAGAAGTTGCAGTTTATAACGTAATACGCTTCTGGGTCGTAAAATAGTATCAAGATAATCTATTGAAACTTCCTCCAAGTTATAACAAGTTAGCAAAGTGATAGTTGTTACTTCAGAGAGCTAGCATCTTCAGAATTTGTTTTCTACTGTTACGCTGGAGTTTATAAAAATGTAACAGTTTATTTATGCTTATTAGATTGAGATTTTGTTTGAAACATCGCTTTCTAAAGAACTGAACCTCTTTAATTTTTATTTTGGGAAGAATCATAATAATTACAGTCTTTCTGTTACTCGGTACCGACGTTAAGTACATTCAATGAAAGTTACCAGAATTTTCTTGTAAAAATCCAAAATGGGTGGAAAGTTCCAGGTACCAATATCTAGGTATCGATTAAACGTAGGAAGTCAAATCGTTCAATTCAGTTCAATAATGAATTCAGGAGCCATTTCACGCTCTCCAAAAGTTTTTATCACGCCATTTCTTTTTACTGTCACAGAAGGAATCGCCGATTCCGATCCTCTTATTGACAACGCTTATTCTGCGGGTAATTTATGTATTGTTATGGGGAGGGTGGGGAACTGTCAATGATAATACGCTATTTGTAACCGTTTCAGACTTGCTACTCGAGAAACATCGATTTGATTCGGTTCGGTTAAGTATGTATGACTCAATTTGTGTTTGTAGGTGTATTTGATTGCTTACAAATAGGTGTTTGATGTTTTTCTTTATCATTACCGCCAAGTACAGACGACAGACGACATCAAGTTACCACAATCTGTCAAATTTCTGCCATAGATCTTTAACCTTATCACAATAGTGGAAGGTTAATGTTCGATTGGTAAAATTTGACAGATTCGTATACGTTGACCTGCTGTGTGTACCTATAAAATTATCATGAACTCATAAAATGCTAAATACTTACCCGACAAAAATGAAAACTACCTACTTTCAAAAAAGATTCAAAATTATATTTTACGGAGCTGTCGAATTACTTTACACCTATAAACTAACTTCATTATATCATACAAAATCTCATCTCACACTACAGCACAAACTTTACCTAGCTCAGTTGATCCAGTTATGCTGTCCAATTATTTTAAAATCGGCCCAAAAGCGATGCGCGCGCGGCCAGGGCTGCCCACTAATGGAATAACCTCACCGACCCGAGGCCACTTTAGTACTCACGATGTGCTTAGCAAGACCCAAGATACATGCTGAATATTTTAAAACATTAAAACTATTTTTGGTGAAGGAAATTCTTGGTTATCAAGGTTATGACCTTTGTAGGTGAACTGGGGTATCTTTCTAGAGTTAATAATGCGTGGTGATGAATGTAAGAGACAGTAATTCGATAAGTCATTATGAATTCTATTATGTCCTAGTTACATCAGTAAATATGTAATTAAATACCTTCCAATTATACAACCACATACATTATTATCTATCTCATATTTATTTGATTATTTATATCATATATTTACAAAAAAATTTGCTTGTTTACTTTTGTACAAACTTTGAATAACTATTAAAATCTTGCAGTGTAAATGCATGTTTTGTAGTGGCGCTGGAGTGTCATTTTTATGGAAAGCGAAATTGATATTGCGGGCTTAGAAGAGAGGTGGATTAATTAATCTAACCTGCCTATACGTAGGCTCTTATAAACCTTCCACGAGAAATCATCTTAAAACGAATTTATCATCTTAATTATTGTTTTTCCGAAGAAAATCTAGCTGAAAAGATAAGAGCTACAAATCCAAATTATCCTAAAGTGGATCTTTTGTCGTTTATCGTTCTTTATCTTCTCCAAAAGCTGTTAATGAATCTATCCTTTCATGTGGCTGGTCGTATTTTGTCTAAACAAAAAGCTACCTAAGTGCTGATAAGAACAACTGAAGGTAAGTATAATATTGTCTAGGTAACTGACAAACCGGTAAAAAAATCAAGGTCTTTACCTATGTAGGATCGCAGCCGACTAAGACAGATTACTGTGACTTTCTTATTTGAAAAATCGAAAACCAGTTGGAGTGCCCTACGCGGTAGATATCTTTTCAGGAAGAAACTTTACAAAAAGATTACGTACTTAATTAATATAAACCTTTTAAAAATATTAACCAAAAGCCATCAAAGTATTCTTCATATTCAAAGTTCGGTTTTATGGCAGCAGTCTTGAATTATTTTATTAAAATTCGGCTTAGGCCTGGTTCATAAAAGTGCCACTTCGTAGGCCTCTCGGACCGACGTACTTTGGTAAAATTTACATATATATTGCAAAGGTATCTTATCGATACCAGAAGTATCAATTAATGTAAGGGACAAAACACGATTTTTCAGGAGAGCCAAAAAACGATTTTATTTTTTTAAATCTGTCCATAACTTTTTACTGTCTGGTCCAATTATAATTGTGTCTAGAGCAAAGTTTCTTAGAATTTCCTCTTCTTTCATGCTATAAACGAAAGATTTAGGAATACCCAGCGGTTTAAAATATAGCATGTCCCTTACATTAAAAAAATATGTTTAGTTGTGCCTTACGTTACTAATATTTTATGTGTAAACCGTCAAGCATAGTGTAAGCAACAAGAGCAATGGAAAATTATACGTAATTCTATTGTAAAGGACTTTTACAGAGTAGCCATTTGATGTAACCATAGATTTTCTACTAAAATTATGGTATTATAACACCATGGAAATAGGTTATTTGCATGATTAATGTTAGTTTCAGCTTAGTTTTCATCGATTTAAATGAAATTCAGGGATACAACAATAAAAGGATTTATTGTTAATAATATATTTAATTTCCCACTTTATGT
>NWSH02000050.1:12054659-12096796 GCA_002382865.2 Heliothis virescens | reverse complement strand
GTTTGTTTGTTTGAACGCGCTAATCTCAGGAACTACTGGTCCGATTTGAAAAATTCCTTCAGTGTTAGATAGCCCATTTATCGAGGAAGGCTATAGGCTACTTTTTATCTGGGTGCGCGGAGTAGTTCCCACGGGAAAGCGGCTGAATTCTTGATAAATCTCTAATCATTAATTGAAGTAAGGGACGTGTTACATAAATCGACTGATTTGAGGTTTAAGGTAAGGGTGTAAATTATTTAATACTGTCACTTACTGTATTATACAGAGAAAAGAAAATAAAATCGTCCGTTACATCAGTTTTTTTGTCATAAATCGTTTTACGTAGGCCAAATTTTTTTAATGTAAGGGATTTTTTTTTAATGATAGAATTTTTTCAATAATACCAATCGATAGAGCAGAAAATTCTGAATCCAATGATATATATAACTCATTTTCGCCAAAATGTCCCTTACGTTAATTGATACTTCTGGTATCGTTATGTTTAAGCTTGTTAAACGTGAGGGCGCGATCAGGGTGTTCTTTATGAGACTGATGGGCCATATTGGCGTCTGACGAACACACAATCTAAATTGAAGCAAGAGATGGTACAAGCTTAAATACAGCAGCGAAATAACAGCCTA
Source organism: Heliothis virescens (assembly GCA_002382865.2). Taxonomy (NCBI): domain Eukaryota; kingdom Metazoa; phylum Arthropoda; class Insecta; order Lepidoptera; family Noctuidae; genus Heliothis; species Heliothis virescens. The sequence continues at coordinate 12,096,176 of NWSH02000050.1, read as the reverse complement.
AAAGCCTTTAGTTGATGCTCTAAGAATTCCACTAGATACTTTCATATTTTAGTGCCTTGGGTGCATGAAATAATCTCGTTTCGTTGATCATGAATACTTAGGCACATTATCGAGGCCTCGCCATTAAAATATTTCGAATAACTGAATAAATGTAATTATCGTCATCATCAAAGAAATTGAATTAACTACGTGCCTTCGATGTTTTTGGGAATGAACCGATATTTGGAATACCAATATAGGTACTTACCTACTTAAATATTCATCAATCATTAGTCGAAGCACGGCCAGCTCGTAAGAAGGAGGGTGGCAAAGCCTGAAAACGTGAGGATTAGATTTGTAAAATGTGCTTTAGTAAGTAGGTACCTATTTTATACTAAATTATGTGAATATAATTATAAAGGATAGATAATACTCACACAAACTTTTAAGTTTTGGACTATTGGATCACTTTTTGAATTTGGAAGGTAGTTACTTATGCGAGAAAGTTGGTTTTCTCGCATAACTACCTAGGGGCCTACTTCTTAACACTTTGTAATAAAGCTCAATAATAAATCAACGAGCACTTATCCAATTATAATACACACAATAATTATGTAAAGTATACTTTTAACATTCACTTTAAAAAAAAAACAATATCGGCTACAAGCCTGCTAAACTAAATTATTAGCGCCCTCTGTGTCAAATACGTTGAACTACTAAAGGTTTAGAAATTTATAGCCGTTTAGTTGGTTCAAATTGCAGAAATATTGATACTTACGCAAATCATTATACCATCTGTAGGAAATGGATCTCGATGTCAAGTGCTAAATAAATAAATACATTAATTAATACTCCGAAAAACTTTAGATGCGTTTAGTTTTTTCAAAACATCCATTTGACAGTTGACAGAACAATACTATGACACTTTTGATTTGACAGGACAACAACAAAAGATAAGAAACAATATTTTAATTTTCAGTATTTTAACAGATATCTCTATTTTACAAGCAATACTACGATGTTAATTGAAGTTTGTATTAATTCTCATCACTTATAATGAATGAAACAGAAGAATATAAGTGCGTGAACTGTGGGGAAGGGGCATCTGCACTTTACAGAACATACGGCCCTTCAGTATTAAAACTAACAAAATGTGTGAGTTCGAAACGTTAGTCCTTGTTAATAATCTACTGATAAATCCTCAAAGAATAACCAGAGTACTAAATATTCTTGCTTACTATTGAAAATACCCTTGTTATGCAAAACTTAAACTGTTGTTGTTTGTGGGGATTAACGCTTGACTTTTTTTAAATTTCAGGAGAACTGCAAAGGTATCGTAGATAAATACATAGAATATGATCCAGTTATAGTGATGATTGATCTAGTATTGATGTCCAGAGAAGCACAGAGGCATATTTTGTACAACACAGAGTTTAAGGTAAATTTATAATTTAGCAGTGAATAGTAGAATTAGTACCTAAGTGTGGTAATTGTTGTCTTCCTTATGTGAGAGATCTGTTTACCCACCATCAGAATCTAAGCCGATGAAAATCCTTGATCTTCATGAACCTACCATTTAATCTTATGAATAAGTGTACATATTTTTACTGTAAATACATTAACCTACCTAGAATATCAATATTCCTATAAAAAACTGCTATATATACTATTATATATAAAAGGTTTTTTTTATCTATTTATTAAACCACTATGCTACCATTACTAATTACACTAATTTGCCAGAAATATTAAAAATTATTCTCAATTTCTATATTAGTATAGGTAGAATATACATCATAATATTACTTTCTCTGTTTTCAGTCCTTCTGGAAGCTAGCAATTATTCTGATAATGCTGGAGACATATGGTGTATGGAGAAGTGACAGCCTATTCAGTATTGGAGTAAATTCTGTCTGTGGATTTGAAAATAATTCTACTAATTTGTAAGTATAGCATCTGTAGTACCTATTTTATATGTGTGAACTCTTATCATAATTGATATTTATTTCAATATTTTTTTTCATTAACACTTTCACCCAACTTTAGTTTTCTTTCTGACACATATTTTTAAACTAGATTAGGCCTTAGCCCAGTACAGCCAGACCAACCAGTGCTGAATGTCCCTGGAAAGTTAGCTCAAATATAATTTTCGCTATAGCATGCTTTGGTCTTGGAATCTTGTTGGTATGCTGTTGACATGTTCTTTAAAGTGAAATTCCTTATACTAACACAGTCAAAGTTCTTTATGTCAACAGTTATAACATTGTTTTCTGATTCGCAACAAACTATCAACTTACAGAAGTATACCAATCAATATATCCCATGCTGTTCCCGACTCATGGAAGGTCAACTGCTGGGCGTGGACTCATGTGGAGAAGAGTGATGAAGACAATGACCTCTTCATATGGGAAAAGGATTTCTATGTGCAGTTCACTTCTATACTTTGTGGTTAGTATTGTATGGCCTGCTTTCATTATTGAATAGCTAAAATTACTAATACTAAAAATGAGATATCTTGGGATGGGTACTGGGTATATTTATTGTGCAGATAAGAATAAGAGAAATTAACTATTTCAAGTCTAATCTTACTTATTTTATTTTTTTTTCCTTTTTCAGGAATACTAATATTTATAGCTACAGCACATCTTTTGATGACAGTGGTAACACCATTCTCAACAAATAAAGGTAAGACTATTTCACCAACTTGTGTAGTTTGCCCTAAAATCCCCAATAACCAGAAATCAGTACCAAATAGGGTGATGTAATCTAACAGTAATACGTGGTAAACCTCGACCCCTGCAAAGTCGTTCAGAGATGTATTTCTGGTGCAGTATTGAAACGAATGAAAAGAAAGGTCATGGCACACATGAATAGCACGGTAAGGGTCAACTATTATTTGGTAGCTGCAAGCTCGCCGTCAGCCCACCCTACGCTTTTTACATTGACGTTATAAAATAAATGAAAAGTTAATCGGTACTGCGCCGTGCTATGCCGTCCATGTTTGCCATGACCTTAAGGTGAGGTTTTATGATCCCATAAAACAGATTCAATTTTTTTCTGGAAAAATATTAAAAACTGACTATTTCAACCAACTTATAAGTACCTGTCTCATTTGCCAGATTCATTCTGTCATGTTTTAACCGCAACTGTTGCTCTGTTTCCAGTGCCAATAATGCGAGTGTTCAAAGCCTTCACCCTGGCGGATGTGGGTATACTGTTCACACTGCCCATGCTAGTGTGGGGCTCCGACACATCAGCTGACACACGGACTATTCACCTGCTGCTAGTCTATGTGTACAGCTTTGTAGTATTTCTTAATGTATTTAGTGGTGAGTGTAATTTTTATTAATACTTGATTAATGCGAAATGAAAGGCGGATTCTACATAACTATTAAAACCTGGAAGAGGTTAGAGGGAACTGGAAAAACTGATTTACATAAAAATTACGAAATATAAATTGGAATAAGAACACCTTTTTGCCATGGTGCTATTTAGAACAGATTATACATACATACTAATATCATTAAGCGGCAAAAACTTGTATGTTGATCTTTTACGCAATGTCTCTAAAACGGCTGGTCCAATAGAAATGAAAAACTGATATTAGAAAAAAAAAATTTTTGGCTATTTTGATGGACGTAGAGTAATTTTTATAATCATTTTGTTCTCAAATGTATAACAAGCATTGTTTTTTCTTTTTCAGTGATATACGAATGTCCAGTTCCAATTACAATATTAATTTTAATATTAAGCAATATTACAAAATACATCACGAGCTTTCATGCAACGCCTGTTCTTAGAAGACTATTTGCATACTGAAGTAAGAAGATCCCTAGATAAATCAATTTAAGTCTGAATATTAGGAAAAATCTAATTTACCTGTATAACAGGGATACTGAAGTAAGAACCAAATATATTTTTATGAAGTAACATAAAAGTTAATTATAATAAACAATTCCACAGTATCACAGAGTATTTATTTCAAAAATATAACCTCAATATTTTATCATTTACGAGTTCACTTATAGAGTAGCTAAATACATTGGAGTTTTTAATATAATTTACACTTATTTAGCAGAAAAACAGTAACAGTCGCATTTATTAGAAGATTATGATATTGATAGACAACATAGACATCTACAGGGTGATTATAGTATGTAAATATTCTAAAATGCCATATGAAATTATTCGCCCCAATCTTTTTGTCGTCACTGAACTCTGCGCGAGTGGCTGCGCAGAAACGAATTCTAGGTATCAGGTATGGACACATGCGACTTGTGACGAATTTAGTTGCGGAACAACATCGATTTTGGGATGAATTATGCTACACCGTGGCGGGCACGAGCCGTGCCCCGGGATTAGGCACGGACGCCGCACGGCGTAGCATAAACAGCACCATATAAAATGTTCGTGAAGTTTTGAACCCGAGCCTCGTCCGTGTCTCGCCCGGAGCACGGCTCGTGCCCGCCACGGTCTAGCATAATTCATCCCTTTTTCGAGAACTCAACCTACTTATTGACTGTTTAGGTTTAGACAATACTATAATACATTATGAGTGTCAACAATTGTTTTGCTATAACGGAGTTTCCATAACATTAGCTTATCAGGAAACATACACTGCGTAAAGTCGCAATATGGTTGCGTAAATGCCATTTTGATCCATTGCTCTAAATTACTTTATAGGGATATTGTAATTTCTCCTAAATAGGTCTGGAATTGTTTCTCTTTCATGTTGGCATTCTTAATATTTTCTCTGGTTATTTGCAGTTGGACATTACAGTTCCATTTTATTAGTAGAAAAATATATAGGAATGTACGTACCTAATATACTTTGATACCATATGCATATGTTTAAGCTACATACAAACATGGAAAATACAGAACTATAATGAATAACTAATGCTAAATGCAATACTAAATTCGCGTGTTCGATACAACTAATGTCAAGCTGTGATACTAAGCCATTTTGCACATAGTAAATATATGCATATTTATAAATAATATGCATATATTTATTTTACTATACACACTAAAGGCAAAATTTTTGTGCCAATTTATCGTAAACAGTCATTTTATTTCAATCAATAACAAATAATTTTGCAATAAATAAGTATAAATTTAATAAACATACACAAACCCTTGAAAGATCTGCCATGATTATAATTTAGTAACACAAAATATTTGACATGTTATATAAAAAAATATAATGTAGCTACAATGTTATATAAAGTTCGATCAAATAATTCAAACATTGAATATTTTACATAATTTAATTTTTAATAAAGTTACCTACAGCAAAATATACAAATTAATTGTGAAATTATATTATTTCGTTTATAACTGGCAACACCATTCAGTCTTTGGCTAAATTGAGCAGAAGCAAAATCTAAAAATGATTTAAACAATAGTAGAAAACAATGATTGAAAGGTTTTAAAAATAAATTATAAATAATTATGCAACTTAATCTAGATAATGACATGCTTAAATTACTTACAAAAAATAAAATATAATAATGAGAACTTTTAAATACAGAATACAAAAGAAAAAAAAGATTCGGACGAAGTCAGAACCTCCGCCGTTTCACAAAGTCTGTTAAAAACTAAATTGCCCAGAAGCCATTTTTAATATTATATTGTTCATATAAACAGATTTATTTATGATAAAAAAGATTAAGCGTCCATGTGAATAATTAGCTCATATACTAATTATCTGCTGTCAAGTTATAATGATTGATCAACATAATACTTTGACAAAAATAATGATTACAATGTCTTTTGTTCAGCTTTTTATAGGTATTTATAACAGTTAGTCACATAATTGTCAAGTATTTACAGTGCTGTTGAATGATCTAATATTTATGTTAAAAGTTACATTTACAGGCGAAAGATAAATAATGCAGCATTCAGATGAAAACAGTGTTATGATATGACAGTACTTTTGAAATTGAGATAGTGTCAAAACATGCTATAAAAATATTTGACACCATGACTTAGATCCACAAGCAAGACTTGAATTAAATTGTGACCACTCTTTGTTCAATTTCAAACACTATCTTCATTTGAATAAGTCTTATATTAACAAGTTATCACATTGGATATCAGAGGAGTAACATTGTATTGAAAATCGAGAGCTATCCTATACTTTATCTTAATTAATAGGCATCTGTTTACCTATAGGCAAGGTGAATCATTGCAGGCAATGTTGGCATTTCTTACGCACACATACATAGTTCTAACACACACACATGCAGCAGAGGACATAAAGACATGATGACACTTTTATCAGCTGTTGATGTTGTTATTTAAATTCCTAATGGACATAGTAAGTCATTGTTTGTAAATTTGTTTGAGATAAAGAAGAAAGTCTATTCGTTGTGTATCAGATGAGATAACGGTGACTGGAAATATTCTAAAGGTCATAAATAACTATGTGCGGGTACAAACTTATCCTTCTCAAAATGAGATCTTCTATAGGCTTCGTGGAATAACATGTTTAACAAATAATGAATGCATACAAAACAACAAACAATACATAATGTTCCAACACTACTGCATATGTGTGAGTCAATACATTTGTCTGTGTGAGTGAGAATATCAATCCACCTTTTATATTACACCTAAAGCTAACAACAACATAGAAAATATTTATTTTAATACATTGTAACATTTAGTATTTGGATGTGTTTTCTCTGACCTTTTAATGTTAGTAAAATATTTGGTCCGATGCCAATATCACTTTCCTTGACACACAATACAATGATATTTTTTGTTAAATTCTCATTTGTAATTTAGCTTTGGAATTACAATGCTATCTCTTTTATTCTTCAAAATAATTCTGACAGTTATAAAAGCTTAGTTCACACGTAATTAGTTACTTTCTAACCTACTTTCTAAAATGATTTTTGTACCACCAACAGTGGCCAATAAACTTTAATTGGTGCCCAAACAATTTATATTGATGCATATTACTATAATTGTGAATCAGAGGCAGTACATCAAAATTATTGATTTTCCTGTTAGGTATAGAATAAAAATTTACAAACAGGAAAGACACAATATTGCATTGGAGGTTTTCTAAGACCATTTGCAAGTTTCTTAGAAAATATTTTTTTAATTAACCAAAACCTTGGATGTACATAGTGACCATAAAAAAACACATCCAATAACCGTTCCTTTAAATATAACAATTACAAGCTACATAAATAAGTTACAAACGACAAGGCAACTAAGGGCTGAGCGGTGGGTCGTCGTTACCGATCATAACGTCCTCGTACATGACATCGTGTGTCCGTCTCGCCTCAATCTTCTGGCGGACGTAATCAATTAGATTATACTTCCTAACTACTAGCACGACGCCTGTTATGAGCAGAGCCAGCGTGAATATCGTTGCTATAGCTACCGTCGCGCCATTGTGTGACCCTGACGCGTCTGCCGGCGTTTCGCAGTCGTCCCCGACGCGCACGAACCCTTCCACACATTCACATTCATGTGAAGACGCACTACACCTCTGGTTGTCAGGACACGCCTCCAGCACCGTTTCATTGCAGGACAGGATATGCTCTGTTAAAAAGAATAAACTCCGTAACACAGAATAAATTGATTCAATTAAATAATCGCTTGCTACTTAAAACTTACCCGAGCAGCCGTATTGTATCAAGTTTAGGAGCAACGTAGCCAAAATGTCGATTGTTTTCAACCCCATGATGTAGTCACACCTCGTTAGGGTTATATTCACATCACAATATCTTAGAAATATGATTAAATTTTTCGTCTGTTTCAAAAGCGAACAATACCTTTCTACGAGTAGCGCAAGCAAAACAAACGTCAAAAATATTGTGCTGTCATTCCTGTCGGACAATCTAAATACGTTTCGTTACTCCTTTTTAACAACACGTACACTTTCCTCTTTATAATCATGCTTGAGTCCCGAAATAAAAAAAAAACATATAAACTTTAATTTTGTTAATGCAAATCCAGCTTTTAACCTGGTCTCAAATCCATCCAGCATATTCCAGCCTGTAGATGTGAATGCTCGGATAACCTTACCTCCCTAAAATATTACAACAAAACGTAACACCGCTCCGTTTTTCGCTTCATATAAAATCAAATCGGTAAGATGTAATCACAATAGGTACAGACAACAGCACATCAAGTTACTACAATCTGTCAAATTTCTGCAATAGATTTTCAACCTTATCACAATGGAGGTAGGTAAATGTTTGATTGTTAAAATTTGACAGATTCGTATACGTTGACCTGCTGTTGTCTGTACCTATTGTTGATGAAAAATAAAAACACAGGACAGCTTTCCAGTTTTACTCTTTATTTTTTCGATATCTTCTAAAATATATACATACGTTTAATACTTATCTAAAGTCTAAAAGTGCTAAAACACCACCCTAGAAGTACTAATACCCGACAACAGATGGCGCATCTAACGTAGAAAAAGTACAAAAAAGTTTTGCTCTACATTCTATCAGTCTAGCATTAATATCACAGATTTCTAATATCCTTATTCCTCATCGTCTTCGCCTCCCCACGTATACTTTTCGGGAAGGACGTAGTCCCTGGGATCGTGACCAATAGCTTCGACACCACCGTTGCCATCATCTGCGCCCTCTCTAGAAAACAAAAAAAAGTTATATATTTAAAAGACCCAGGCTAAATACCTTATTTAGCTTCAACTGAAATCCATAGCTAATTTTCAGAAACATGGAAAAGGTATTAGTTACGTGCACTTACTTCAATTCTGAGTGAGTTTCCTCGCTGTGTTGTTTCTGCTTCTTCTTCTTGGGGCGATGATCCTCTTCATCGTCTAATTCCTCAGGTTCTCGTTCTCTTTCAGCTGTAATTACATAAACAAAAGGTATAAGTGGCATATCTCGAGTCAATGTATAAGAAGAATTTAGAAATAAAAAGTTCTCGGTTAACAGTTAGTAAGTCTTTTATTGAATTATCAGATTTTTTTTTACACTGAGCATTGGGTACTAGGCGGAGACTATTCAAAAAATATTAGGAAGGTATATTTTCAGACGCTCAGTAACTATAATTTGTTTCAATTTAACCAAACCATTTGAAAAGCCTCTTTAAAAATTTCCGAGGTCTTCTAATAAGTTTTTCTGATCTACTATTGGCATCATCATTATCATCATCACCTAGTCTTTCATAATTGTTGCTGTAGGCTCCGTCCTGGCCTTTCTCCTCTTGACCGTAAGAGTCCTGCTTCTCAAATTCGTAGTTGTCTCCCGCCTTCTTGTGGTAGGAGTCGAAGTGCTGATAGCCTTTCTTTCCACCTCCTGACTTCTTACGGGAGTATCCGATCTCACCGTCGCCTTCCCGTTGCACTGATTTATGCCAGTCATCAGGCTGTGAAAGATAATTGCAGGAATATTAAGAAGGAAAGCTATGAAATTGTCCCTAAGATTTAATTTGAATTAAGTTTAAGTGGTTTCGTGCAATGCCTACTAAACTTCCGATCTAAAACGAGTGCTGATTTTTGCATGCCAACGATCACATTCCTTGTTCCTTCAAAATAGCCTTTAAACTCTTTTAAATCAAAGTTAGAAGACTTTAATAGGTATCTATTTTTTCCCAACATTTACTCACCGCAGCAGCTCGCGTTTCCCTGATGTATGATCCAACTGACACGGTGTCATCAACCATTAGCAGGTCTTCAAGAGTGTTGGGTGGGTTGGCAGGCAGGGCTGCGGCCAGCTGGAGTAGGCCCAGGGCAATAGTCGCGATTTTTATCGCCATTGCCGAATCTCTGAAATTAAATCAATTCGTTGCTATAATTTAATTCGAGATAGTTAAGTCGTTAGATTTGAAATCAAATATTTCTTATTGACCCCAATACTAATCAATATTTTAATTTGATTGGCATTTCTTTGCAACATTCACAACTTGGTTCGGATGTGACACATCCACTGATACAATAGCCACTCATTAAATTAACAAAAAATAAACGTGCTAGAAATAGAACGTTACCTAATAAACTTTTTACTTACGTTAAAAAAGTGCAGTTGGTTGCTTTGACTCGTTCAGTTCGGTACCAACTCAGCACAATAATTCAATTCTTGTATTTTATATAACTCGATATTGCAGCTGCCTTGGTCTTTCACANATGGAGGTAGGTAAATGTTTGATTGTTAAAATTTGACAGATTCGTATACGTTGACCTGCTGTTGTCTGTACCTTGTGTTGATGAAAAATAAAAACACAGGACAGCTTTCCAGTTTTACTCTTTATTTTTTCGATATCTTCTAAAATATATACATACGTTTAATACTTATCTAAAGTCTAAAAGTGCTAAAACACCACCCTAGAAGTACTAATACCCGACAACAGATGGCGCATCTAACGTAGAAAAAGTACAAAAAAGTTTTGCTCTACATTCTATCAGTCTAGCATTAATATCACAGATTTCTAATATCCTTATTCCTCATCGTCTTCGCCTCCCCACGTATACTTTTCGGGAAGGACGTAGTCCCTGGGATCGTGACCAATAGCTTCGACACCACCGTTGCCATCATCTGCGCCCTCTCTAGAAAACAAAAAAAAGTTATATATTTAAAAGACCCAGGCTAAATACCTTATTTAGCTTCAACTGAAATCCATAGCTAATTTTCAGAAACATGGAAAAGGTATTAGTTACGTGCACTTACTTCAATTCTGAGTGAGTTTCCTCGCTGTGTTGTTTCTGCTTCTTCTTCTTGGGGCGATGATCCTCTTCATCGTCTAATTCCTCAGGTTCTCGTTCTCTTTCAGCTGTAATTACATAAACAAAAGGTATAAGTGGCATATCTCGAGTCAATGTATAAGAAGAATTTAGAAATAAAAAGTTCTCGGTTAACAGTTAGTAAGTCTTTTATTGAATTATCAGATTTTTTTTTACACTGAGCATTGGGTACTAGGCGGAGACTATTCAAAAAATATTAGGAAGGTATATTTTCAGACGCTCAGTAACTATAATTTGTTTCAATTTAACCAAACCATTTGAAAAGCCTCTTTAAAAATTTCCGAGGTCTTCTAATAAGTTTTTCTGATCTACTATTGGCATCATCATTATCATCATCACCTAGTCTTTCATAATTGTTGCTGTAGGCTCCGTCCTGGCCTTTCTCCTCTTGACCGTAAGAGTCCTGCTTCTCAAATTCGTAGTTGTCTCCCGCCTTCTTGTGGTAGGAGTCGAAGTGCTGATAGCCTTTCTTTCCACCTCCTGACTTCTTACGGGAGTATCCGATCTCACCGTCGCCTTCCCGTTGCACTGATTTATGCCAGTCATCAGGCTGTGAAAGATAATTGCAGGAATATTAAGAAGGAAAGCTATGAAATTGTCCCTAAGATTTAATTTGAATTAAGTTTAAGTGGTTTCGTGCAATGCCTACTAAACTTCCGATCTAAAACGAGTGCTGATTTTTGCATGCCAACGATCACATTCCTTGTTCCTTCAAAATAGCCTTTAAACTCTTTTAAATCAAAGTTAGAAGACTTTAATAGGTATCTATTTTTTCCCAACATTTACTCACCGCAGCAGCTCGCGTTTCCCTGATGTATGATCCAACTGACACGGTGTCATCAACCATTAGCAGGTCTTCAAGAGTGTTGGGTGGGTTGGCAGGCAGGGCTGCGGCCAGCTGGAGTAGGCCCAGGGCAATAGTCGCGATTTTTATCGCCATTGCCGAATCTCTGAAATTAAATCAATTCGTTGCTATAATTTAATTCGAGATAGTTAAGTCGTTAGATTTGAAATCAAATATTTCTTATTGACCCCAATACTAATCAATATTTTAATTTGATTGGCATTTCTTTGCAACATTCACAACTTGGTTCGGATGTGACACATCCACTGATACAATAGCCACTCATTAAATTAACAAAAAATAAACGTGCTAGAAATAGAACGTTACCTAATAAACTTTTTACTTACGTTAAAAAAGTGCAGTTGGTTGCTTTGACTCGTTCAGTTCGGTACCAACTCAGCACAATAATTCAATTCTTGTATTTTATATAACTCGATATTGCAGCTGCCTTGGTCTTTCACAACGGCTGGCTGACCTGTGGTCGGTTCTTCTAGAGTACCTTCAACCAGGCTAGCGGTTTTTGTGAGCATTTTATAAATGAGATCTTTAAACTCACTTTTGTGGTTATCGTGACTTGTGTGATGACCCGTGACTGGTCAACATTCCTTTGGATCAATTTCTATTGTTTTGTTTTACTTATCAAATTAGGCAGTCGACTACTTTCAGTTTCTTTAATATTCAATTTTTGGTTACAAATTGGTTGAGACATCATACTGCTTTTCGCCTTGAGTTATCCAGTAAAAATCTTCATTCATTTGATACATGATCGTATAAATTATTGGAGTCTTAAGGTGGATCTGGACCCCATGCCAGAATCACATCAAGCCTATCATTGTTAGACGATTTTCTACAAACGACAAAACTGAACTGCGTCCCCTTATTTAACGCAGTCGCATTTAAAAATTTAATTACCACCATCTTCAATTGTGTCACCAAGTTTCTACGACCTTCAGGTATTTGTAACATTGGTAACTTGCCAGAAAATTGAATGTTTCATTACTTTAAATGCTGAGAGAATTACAATAGCTCATGATAAGCCAACACAGCATGAAATTGAGTAAATACCGCAGACACGAAATTACTTGAGAAACCTATCGCCAATATGTTGCTGGTGAAAACAGATTTGATTGTGAAACTATTTGATTAGGTATTTGTACCTATGTTTTGTATGAGTTAAAGAAATATATAGTAGTACAGATGTAAGAGGGCAACAATCGATTTTTTTTATTATAACTGGACAACCTAAAAATACAGTGTTCAAAATAGTGAGGATATTTTTTGTCTTAAGTAGCCGCTATAAAAGGAGCGTTATTACTATTGTTATTTTGTTTTCAGCAAAAAGAAAATAAGAGATTCACGACTTGACCAACATAGCAAAATATATAAGTAATCAACAATCCTAGCGGGGATGTATGTCTGTTTGTAACAAAACGACGTCAAAACGGTTGAACCGATTGTGATAAAATTTTGAATTTAGATGGGCGAGAATCTGGATATTGCTATTATTACTCGTATTGGTAATATTATCTAGATGCGTGAAGTGGTTCATACAAGAAGCAGGTAAAGCAAGTCAACAATAAAACAAAATCTTTTATAAAAGTTGTTTACTTTGCAGCCGTCATTACGCCGCCATTATACGTTCTGCTTAACATCGGTATCATCATTTAAGTTTTCCATACTCTCGTCTGTAAATGCGGTGTACACGGAGATGAAGTTACCAGCCACCGGAGCGTTCTCATCTGTGGTTTCTGAGCCTGCATTTGTTTCAGTAATACGGGTACTTTTGTCTTTCAGTGCGTCGGGTACAACATCATATGTCAGCTGCCATTCTTTTTTCAGTTTCAGTTCCTCCAAAGCATTTGCGCTGAAAATAAAAATTTTATTTAAAAAATCATAGCATAATATGATGTTTTTATTTTATCGTTTGCCTAGATACACATTTTCTTCGGAGTCCTTAGGAGTTAGCTTCCTTCTTTGGTATGATTAAACCCTGGTACGATTTAAACTGCGACATCAAAATAATTGGAAAAATCTTTGATATTGTAGAAGGCAAGTGTAGGCACTTACACAGCTTCATTAGTGACATCGAACCGCAAGACTGGGAATCCGACATCGCGGCCCCTCTGTATAGCATTCTTAACCAGTACTTGAACTATCTCAGTGTTTTTCGGACAATCGTGAGGAACTATGAGGATGATCTGACACAAAAATAGTTTAAAGTAAGTTAAAGTTCATAATTTTATTAATTAGTTAGCCTGTTTCTGTAGACTTCGACTACAAATATTAGCGGTCAGGGAAACCACTTGATTTTCAAGTGACCCTGATATTTGTGTAGACGAAAATATAGCTAAATTACACATTTCCAAAAATGTTATTGTTAAAAAGACATTACATGTTATAAGCATCATAAAATGAGCACTATTTCTTTAGTCTTCAGTACACATCAGCGAATGAGGTTTCTTTTCGTTTGCGTCTTGCAAAATACCGGGACATAATATAAGAAGTAAGTGCATCACCTGCAAGATGTTATGCACATGATATTTGTCGTGCAGGGCGGGCGCGCGGAGGCAGTGTGCGGTGAAGTGCATGAGGCGGCGCGAGCGCGAGCACCGCACACAGCGCGCCCACCGCTCCAGTATGCTGGCGTCCCACGGGCACACCGACATGCCCAGCGCCAGGCCACGGATCTGCGACCAGCCGCGCCGGGACTCCTGCTGTTCTGCTAGCATGGAGTGACCTGACGACAACGCACTCACGCTTAGGAGATTTGTCCCATTTGACATCTTGTTTGTATCTAAAAGATCCATAGGTCAACCGCTCACAGGTAAGCAACCCTTTCTGCGGTTAAGCCGTGGATGCATAACTAAAGCTGCGTTTTTGAATCCTGGCTGTCACTTGAGTATATTAGCCGGACTTTACGAAAAGCCAGATGCTGACAACCAGTTTTATTAAGGAGTATCGTAAAATGGCTTTCGTAACTGGGTTGAATAAGTCAGATGGACTGACACTACATGTAAAACACTCAAACTAGCTGCATCTAGACGCTGACCTCGACATACTTTAAAGGCTAGACAGATGATGTTGACTAAGTATATACCTAGTCAATAAAGTTTCCATACCTTGTGCCAGAGCCCTAGCGACGTAATCGCATATCACAAGGTGTGAGGCAGACGGCGGCGAGACGAGTCCAGGCCAGGCTGACTTGGCGTGTTCGCGCACGAACCGAAGCACCCGAGGCACGTCGGCGGGCCGCGCGCGACGCACCCGCACACGATCCTCATTCTCGGTACCCTGCACCTGAAAGGTGTATCCCAAAATAATATAACTATCTCATATATTGTCCATGCCTTGTTAAAAGTTTCATCCAAGGAAGGCCGGTCAGAAAAATCAGTCAATGTAGCCAAGACCACAATTCCAGTTCCATGGGACCACTAAAAACTTAGGTATCCCTGAGAAATTTCAACTATAGGATTTGCGGGAAGTTTGTTTCGCATTATGTAAGGCTTTACGTTAATTAAAAAAAGTGTTAAAAAACAGTTTTAATCCTATGGGATGGATACCTACTCAATACATATCGATGACACAAGTATTATTTCTACAGCAAGTATTACACATATAGTCAACCTGTCACTGTTTACATTACGGAATACCTTTGAGCTGACGACAGCGTGCTTCGAATTCACATCTTGCTTATCGGAATGGGTCCTTCGGGGGCTGCAGATGCAGCTGAACACAACTTGCGGTTTCCTAAAGTTCTGTTTTGCTGTAAATAATCTGAACAAACTTGACAACGCGGACATACTGGGGCAGCCGAGAATGATTACTTCTGTTTCATTTATTTTCTTAAATCTATTTGTGCCTGTTTAGCATGTTTAGGTTTTTTAATGCAATTTATAATTTAATAAAAAAATAACCAAATGTATAATATGGTGGCATAGTGACGGTTGCTTTGACAGTTTGTTGATTTTAACGTTGCGGTTTCCGAATTTGAATCGTTTTTCTAGTGGCCAGGTTGAGGAGAAATAGTTTGTAATTGCTCGACTAGTACTTTTACTTACCCAGTGTTATAAATTGCTTAGGAAAACCGAAAAATAAAGTTTTAGATAAGAATTTAATATGTAAACTATAATTTTGATAAGAATGTTGTGTAAAATAAAAAACAAAGGTTAAAAATGAATTTAGAACATTCTCCTCGGTGACCATTTATGGATTTATGAGACCGTCATCTGTCAGCATCCGAATTAATTTCTTTCCATCCCTCAAAACCATGTCCTGAAATTATTTTCTATAAAATAGCAATAGGTGAAAAATAGCAAAATTATTATGAAATCATGAAGTAGGTGAAGTCTAGGGGTTACAATGCAGTGTCTCAACACACTGAGGGTCGGCGCGCTGAGGATGTCGTATGCGAGTTCCGCATTCCGTGTGCCTCAACATGTCAACGTCATGGCGAAAAGGTTCAGGAGGCAATCTCCGTGCGATTACTGCCTAATTCCAAAAGATAAGAAACCGGTAAGTTTCTCTCTCACTTGAAATGCTATACTCACTTAACTGGCATGCAACTTATGGCTAGCTGTTTTCTGTAGTCCATCCAAGTCAATTCATCCAAGTCTCGAAAGAACTACTTGATATACAGCTAATAACTTGTCTTCGGAAAATTCTCTATCTCTATAACAAATTCCATACAAACGGCTTTAGCCGTTTCAGAATTGGGCGTGTAGCAACACATTTATCTTTTTTAGGCAAGTCCATAGATAATAATAAGGCCAAGGCAACCCAAGGCCAATTGTCGGCCACGGCGGCTGTTCTCATATAAGGAAATCAGCCAGCTGCGCAGGACATATTATAGTGCACAAGCATTAACGTAGACACAGGTGTACACCCTATTCCCTCGCTCTCATAGCCCGATGGGACGGCAATCCGACACGACCGGAGAGAGATCAGGCGCAGGACCGACATTAACGTGCTCTCCGATGCACGTAGTCCATAGATAGATTTATGAAATAAAGGTAAAATTTTGTTTTTGATTGAACTGTTTCCACAATTGCAGTGTTTCGACATTCGCAACGTGACGATAGAGCGAGCAAAAGAATGTCACTCGAAGATGATTCGTTCGTTCCTCTACACGCACTACTGGCCCCGCGAGCCGAGCGTCATAGGATTATGGATGCCTCTCAACAGCCCCTATCTGGACATACTCAGCGACAAATATTCAACTTCTGGTAAATAACCTAATATGTAGGAAGCTGAAGATTTAAATCTGGTTTAGGTATATGAAATCATGTTCACAGAACATTTTGGTGAATAACAATTATGTATTTCTTCTGTGCCAGCTATTACTCATCCTTCTAAGTGTTTTAGACAAATTCGTTATTAACGTCCTAGGTTTGGTTATACCTATTTTTGGTTCTAAGACTTTGCCCTTATTTATATAGGAGAGCGTCTCCTAGCCTTCGAACGAATCCCGCGTACATCCGAGCAGAGGCTGATCGGCATCACGGTAGCCAACAAGGTCTACCCTTGGATGATCAACGAAATCGTAGACTGGGCTCATTGCACGGTCTCCAAGCCCGAACGGCACAGAATGTTTTTCTATGCCCATTGCCTCAACAGTCCTGGTTTGTTTAAGAAGTATAAAGTTGACTACATTTATGATGTAAGTATATAATACAATGGACAAACTATTGTAGG
Organism: Heliothis virescens; assembly: GCA_002382865.2. NCBI lineage: Eukaryota > Metazoa > Arthropoda > Insecta > Lepidoptera > Noctuidae > Heliothis > Heliothis virescens. The sequence continues at coordinate 12,078,924 of NWSH02000050.1, read as the reverse complement.
AGCTGTATAAGTCTTTAGCAGTTTGAATTCATCACCAAGAACATCACTGATGCATGTCTACTGCAGATCTTTCATCAATCTCATAATAATGGAACTTATAATCCCAATGTCATCTTTGAGTTAGGTATTGTTAAGATACATATTATCTAATAGCTATAATAAATAGTTCACCATTATCTTATGATACATTGTGTCATCAGATCGAAGTACTGGGTACTTCTGCAGACGTGACGGGTCAGGGTGTGGGCACACTGCTGATGAACACTATGCTCACCAGCGCCAAGGAGATGCGCCACCCAGTCGTTCAGTTCGTGTCGAAGAGTCATTATACGTAAGTTCTTTTTCACTGTAAATTTTCTGCAGTTCATCCATCATAATATCTAGGTACACCAGCATATAAAGTAAGCATTTCATTATAATTGAGTTCTATTAGTTCAGTACCTGAAATCATTAGTAATACCTACAGGTTTTCGGTTTCACTTTTATAAGTATAAACAATAATGAAATGGGTTTAATCTAAAACGTGAAATCAATTTCCAGTTCAAGGATTTGTGAAAAATGTGGCATGAAACGAATTTGGGCCATGGACTACACAGAGTTTGTGGACGACTGCGGGCAGCGCGTGTTCTTCCCGAGGCGACCCCATCACACTGTTGGCGTTTACGTTAAATACTATGACCCCAAGAAGGGTGGAGAAATTCCATGTAAACAACAGGAATAGTTTCTGTAAGTGTTCATAAGCCAGCGCGAGTCCAAGTCATAAATCATGCTGTTCACATTTTCCCTGTACAAACTGTTCGTTCCAGAATTCAATTTGTAATCAAACTTATATTAAAAATGGTCATAAATTTAAACAAACGACAAATATATGTTTCTTTTAATAAAAACAATACAAAAATATAAAATTCAGAAACGCTAACGATAATAAATATTACTATATCTGTTTCTACCTAATATTAGTTGATCCCATGTACTATTTCATTTTGGTTATTAAAGTACTTTAAAACTAGAGTAACATTATAGTAACCTAAAAAAACTTCCCGAAGTATAAGTTGAAGGAAACACATGGCTGTCATCAGAGAATACTGAAACATGTTTGGAGTATAGAAAATTAACGAAATACAAAATTGATTTGTATAATATTAACCTTCCAACTTTTAATAGTAAAACTCTCACAGAAATTCGACTGACAATAGAACTACAGAAACAACACTTATTACTAAAGATTCTAACATCAATTTGAAGAACAAAATCAAACTGATCACGAATGACGACGAAGCTATAATATAACCTACTGAAATACAAGTTTGCCAAATTAATGAGCTCACAAAAAATGAGTTCAGACTAACAAAAAGTGTTGCACTATTCATGGGACATGTTCGATTGGTCGCGGTTACGTAAACCAATGTTTGTGCTGCGGTCAATGTTTGGTTCAAGTTGATATTAAAGTTATCTTACTTATAACGGAAGAGAAAAATATAGATCTTATAATTAGAGAGTAAAATACGATGCTAAAAATAAATTGCAAGATAAGAAATCTGATGCAATTACTAAAAAGAAAGAAACTAATAAAGGTAATTTTCTAGACAGAAATGTTTTTGCAGATTTAGGCAATTAGAAGATTTTTTGTTTATCAGAAAACAAGAAAGTAACTAGTTTCAATTTAAAAGCAAGTCACGTATTGAAACGCAATGATGAAGAACTTAATAGAAATTAGGAAATAATCAATTTAAGTGGAATTATAGCTTTTGACGAAACGAAATCAATTGCTCATGCTTATTGAAACACTTTCCATTCATAAAAGCCCTTCAAATTATGAACTAAGAAGGTTGATTAAAGTTATAGTAAGAATAACTTCTGATTCAAACATTGACTGCTACTTGGTCAACACCATTCGTTCCGGGTCAGTTCTAATTTCCGTTTAATTACAACTATTATGCGATTGTTAAGAAGCCATGAAAATAATTAACTGTCTGCTTGCACCATCTCATCAGATGAGCAAATGAACAATAAAGATTGCTTTATATCTGTTTTTGTTGTTGTAGATAAATAAGCGCCTTTTTCATGTTCTCTCAATAAGTTTCTGTTTCATATTTAGGATTAATTCATTCATTATCGGTTTGGCCTTAGACATTGCAAATAACGTTTAATATTCTGTACAAACATAACTACAGTCTATAAGACAACTTAACCAAAACCTACTAATAGCAAAAACGTCGATCCAAAGTCTTCGCTACACACCAACTGTAAAGCATCCCTAAATGGCAAATAACGCAACAGAGTTCCAATAGAAATTGACTCTTAAGACCTAAGTAATAGGGTCTAGTTTTTCTTGTAGCTCCATTGGGATCCTCCTTCCTTGCCTCCTTTCCTGCCGTGATCGGAATGGTTCTCATGATGGTGTTCGTGGCCATGCTTTCCATGGTAACCTTTGTGGTCAGCGTCCACGTGACCCTTGTTGCTGGAAAAGTAAAATAGCTTACTTTAGTTTTTGGCTGATTAATATAACATATTAGAACTCAGCTGCATCTGGTTAGACTGGAAGTCGATCCCAACATAAGAAAAGGCTAGGTCGACGATGAAAATCTAGGAGAGTTTAGTTATGTTCAATTATAACATGCGTTTAGTTTAGTTCAGTTTTAGGAAGTTATGGGCTGCGGTAATTGTTTGAGGGCTGCGGCTGTTACCGCGACCCTGATATACAAAGGGCTCCAGAAGGAACAAGGATTCGTTTTAGTCTGTAGAAGTCTGACACTCCCTCCCACTGCACCCATATTGGAAAGGATTATCTGACAATTCTGTCATGTCACAAAATGCAGTTATAATACCAGCTATATTATTCGATAGACGGCATTAAACAATTTCTGCTGATTGAATAATTAAGGAATCACCCATGGGATATAACGGACATGCTCATCCTACAACGACAGACTATGATCTAAAAATATCTTGTAGTGCAGTTATTTCCTGCAATTCACCTGTCCGGCTTGTTGACCATGATATTCTTACACATGATACACTCGGTACAAGATCATTGAATGATACCCGCGTACATTGCTATGCTGTCTGCTGTATCAACTAATGTAAATAGCTGTCATATAACTACAGTTCAGTTAAGTCATAGGTCACATAATGGTGGCAAGGCCAATCAAATTAATGCTAGCTAAACCATGATTAAGTTACACTGGCTTGACTGGTTGAAATTTTCTAAAAACAAGACTTGATGCCATCGAAAGTTTCGATGTGGAATTCAGGAGTCTCAAAACAAACATTGGCTGTTCCGTTGTTCTTAGATAACAGGTTTGAAAAAAGTACATAATTTAGTGGAAATCGATGATTATACTTCATTATTTGATTGATTAATCAATCACCAACAATTTTTTCCTTGGAAAATAGTTAGTATCTATCTCCTATATAACGAAAGTAGATCTTAGAGACTCTGGGTTCAAAATTAATTAATTTAATTATGTCCTACCTGTATCCCTTCTTTCCTTTCTCCACGAAGTCATGTCCAGCATTGACATGGTGAGCCTTCTTCTTCCCGCTCTCATTGCTGGCGTGTTTGGCATTGAACTTGCCATATCTGTGATGTTCGCCACTCTTGTGGAAGTCATCGTAGAACTTGTGCTCTTTGTGGAACTCGTCCTTGTGGTACTTGTTGTGGTAGCCTGGAAGATTTTGAAAAAGCGCCTTTAAAGTCTTTCGACTGAGACCGAATATTTTTTACAGAATATTTTTTTTATCGAAACTCCCACATATTCTTTTACTATGGTCAATATAAATTCAAGCATAACAGTCTCCGACGCAAACGTTCAATATAAAGAACAAAACACTGATGTTTTATAATTATTTGTCAAACAAAATTTCCACGGTAGCTAACTTAAAAGTAACCCTAATGTAACAATACATCAAACTATGTAATAAGTTAGCTTTGACTTCATGAGGCAAACTAATAATGTTACGATAGTCAATAGCTGTAACAATAGGAGTACAATGAATGTCGTGATGCCCCAAATTTTATTTTACAGGTACATTTTTTGTCATACAATATTTCCGAAATCAGCATGAAGACAAATTAAATAGAACTTTAGTCACGTACATCTTGCAACTAGTTGAGCTCGTTCCCAATTTGTTTGATTATGACTATGAAAAGGATTTTGAAGTGCAACCTCGCAAGTAATTCTTTGTGATCAAGTCAATAGAAAATCTTAGTATTGCGGTTGAGGTCAATTCAAATTGAATTCAAATAGCAAATAACTTTACGTAACTCGGCTTTCACTTGGCCGCAAATTGTTACATTTTCTATTATAACAGGTTGAGTTGGGACTTGTACCCAAATAACTGTTTCGTTCTAACTAATCGATTAACGTAACTTTACATAATACGTGTCTAAGTTTTTTAACCGTTACCATCTTTCCATTGTGTCGCTGTTTTGACAGTTTTTGCTTCTTTCAACGGGTTGATGTTTAGTTCGTCTTTTGGGGCTTGTTGAACATTGGGGACATTGTTGAATTTAACGTTGTTAATTATGTTTGTTATTCGATCTGTTCAATCATTATCATCGTATTTCTTTAAACCAACTCTAAAACCCACAAAGCGATTTCGGTCTGACCCGGGCATTGAACCCGAGATCCGTGCACGGTAGTCGCCCTATGCAACCACTAGACCAACGAAGAAGTTATCTACATAATTATCAACTGTTATTTCATTATCTTTTAAACTCACCCTTAGTCTTGTGTCCTTTCTTATGTCCCTTCTTCTCATCGAACTTAGCTCCCCTCTGTCCAAACGCTTCTTCTTCATGACTGCCCTTGTGACCAGCATGGTCATGGTGTTTCTTCTTCTTCCCTGCAGCTTCTTCGTACTCTTTCCTATGATGTTCATCAGTCTTGAAACCTTTGCCTCCTTTGTCTACGTGATGGTCTTGGTGATAGCCTTTGGAAGTCTGTAATGTATGAAATTTAAAATGTCATAATTATTTTTATGCTTGTTTTGAATTTGTGTTAGTACTTAACATTTCGGAAATGCTTATTGTAATGATAAATGGCTATCTCTCTTGTTTGACATGGTCTTAATTTATCGAGAGTAGATAGTTTCTACGAATATATTTCTCAAATAGGCATGAATGGTGGTTTTGTTTCTTTAATCAGTCATGATACTTATAGCTGTAAGTAAAGGACTAGGCAAGGAATATATACGGTAGAAGTTATCTTACGATAATGGCTGAACTCTAAAGTCCTTTGAATATCTAAGACAAAATTGAATACCTACTTAATGATAACGTAAACAATTAACAGTACAGAGCTAGAGATATCGTTATTCATTGAAATAATATCATATAAATATGAATGTCTATAGGCTATTTATACTATGAAGTATTTTCCCAGACCAAGAGAAAGTCAATATACTTGTAAACTTTAGTGATCAAACTAAACAAAACTTTATAAAACATTCGATACAAACAATGTTAACTGAATAATTGATAAAACAGATTGTCAAGTTGATATAAAGAAGAGTAGGACTGATTTCTGTAAATTGTGTAGGACTTATAAAACCTGTGTTATTGTTAAATTCATAAAAAGCACTTCAAAAGTCATTTTCATGGACTGACAATAGCGTTGTTTCAAGTGAAATCCGAAGATATTAGAAATTCTTGCCTACACTTTGCAATAAGTAATGAATAACGATACAAATGTTTGTTTTTTTATTTACTACACGGATTTAGCTAATTCTAGGTGTTGAAATTGAGAGTTTAAAGTAGGTAAACCTATTCCTATTTCCCTGAAAAACTATCTTTTAATAGGTAAACGATTTAATTATTGCAGGTGTGTAGGGTGTCGTGAAGAAGGCGAAGAAAGGAAAGTCCAAAGTGCACAATAGGAAAAAGAAAGCAAATATGTATAGTAGAACAGTCGTATATTTTTAGGTAATGAAAAATTGGTGATTTTTCGTTTCTGTAACAAGATTGTCACAATACTAGACTCTCATTTAGACAAAATACGTCATCATGGAACTGAAATAGCTATGCCCTTTGCCGTACCTTGAAATAGAACGTAGAACTCATGATAAAAATAACTCTTACGACCACTAGACTAATGATGTTGTTATTATGTAGTTAGGTACAGCATAATACATATTTTATAATATCACTTTCTACCTAATAATCTGTCTATACACATATAATAAAGCGGACAGAGACATTTTTTGTTTGTTTGTACCTAAAAGGCTCCGAAACTACGGAACCGATTTGAAAAATTCTTTCAAGCTAGATAAGTAAATCCTGACTACACAGTCTATATTCTGTCCAATAACGGGCTGAAGTTCCCACGGGATGCGGGTGAAACCGCGGAAAAGCAGCTAGTATCACAAATCGCTATCTACATATTCATAGCAGATAATTGGGTACAGTATGAGTTAACTACAGAGTTAGAATATCGGTTACACACAATACCAATATTATGCCGTTGTGGTTAGAAATTCTCTGGTACCTATAACAGTTAAAGGTCAGCAACCTGATTTACTTCAGTATTAAATCTACTTTAGGTATTATTGATCATAGTATCAAACGTCATCATTAATGAGGCTTGTTCAGGTGTGAACGTTGTACGGTTCTTAGCCGTATGATGAGAGAATACTACAAACAACTTTATTAGAAAATATTCTTAAGGAAATCTGGAAATAATCAGTTTAGGATCTCGAGTAACTTTATCGTTTCATGATCTTATATCCGTATGTTTTAATTTACCAATAGCGATGACGATGACCGTTCTTATCAGTATTATTTGTGAATGGAAACACAAAGCACGTCAACCTACCTGAATCTGTCATATTTCAACAAACGAACATTAACCTTCCTCTATTGTGATAAGATCTCTTATCGCAGATTTCTAATTACCGTTAAAATAAGCATTTTGGATAGCATTATTATCTGTTAGATATTTGGTTTCTTTAGCAATCTAGATTCTTTTGTTTTTGTTGTTACTTCCACGTTGCTCAAGTGTCACGCGTCCTGGTTTCCTCTGATTACTTTAGCGAATTTAATTAGGTATAATAAAAACACTATTACAACATCTTTTGTCATTACTTTAGTAGTTGTTGTGTTGTGTCGCATGCTTGTTATCTTGACAAGAATATTTTACCATTGCATTGGCCAATGCAGAAGAATTTTGACAAGCGGATGGTTCAATGGTGTTTTTAGATAATCTTATCAACATCACTAAACAGTAATGAAATCGTTTCAGGTTTATCTCCTTAGGTTATATCTATGATAAATGAGGTTACACTTACCTTACCACCGTGCTCATTATAATGTCCTCCATGCTTAGCATGGCCACCTCCCTGAGTATGTCCGTGAGCATGCTTCGAGTGATGTCCTGTCGGTGCACCATACAAGTCTCCACCTGGAGCCAGCTGCTTGGGAGCCTGGATCAGTGGCTCTGCAAGCACTGGCACTGGGATAGGATGCTCAGCAGGTAGGGGGTGAGATGCCAAAGGAACAGCCACCGGTGGACTAGCGATGAACTGAACGGGACCACCCACATGTTCAGCAGGAGCAGCCTTAGCCGCTTCAGCAATGTTAGCACTATTCACATCAGGTTTCAAGTACCGAGGACTCGGGGCGTACACCTTGTGGTAGTGGTTGGCGCTGGCTGCAAGCATCTCTTCGTAGGGCGGAGACGCCATCTCTCCATCGTCAGTGAACTCGTGGACTTCATACTGGTGCACTTGACGCGGCACTCGCACATAGTCCGCTGAGCGCCGTTCTCTCGGCTCACAACACCTCTTCACACGAATATGTTCTTCAAAGGGCCCTGCATCGTGAATGTCACGCTTACTCCTGGATTGCTCGTAGTCATCGTAAGAGTCATCTACATCTTCCTCTTCCACCCATGGCTCCTCCGCCACCTCAGCTGCAGCGATCGCCAGCAACAGCAGAATGACCGCTGGCCGCATATCGTTCTTTAAATGATCTGAAACTATTCTATTTTTTTGTTTTATACTTCTGAACCTTTCACCGTTGGCTAACAAAGGATCTTGCTAAATGCAGTTGCGCTGTCAGGTTTATATGAGCGGGTGGGTAAATGTTTGTGGAGTGCGGGCGGCCGGGCGCGCGGTACGGTCAGCACTGATGGCAGGCGTGCCGTACCACCTAGAAAGCGTATAACGTCACGGAGCAAATTAGTTTTCCCGGTGCATTATTTTCGCGATTTTTCGACCGCAGTGAAAACAGCGGCCGTGAATTGAATTAAACTTTTACTAATGGATCGGCCGTGAGATCCGGTTGCATAAGCAATTATGGTGGAACCAAACGATTTGTATGCGTGAACTCTGACAGAAGATGTAACTCATGGTTTGCAGGTAGTTAGCAGATGAAACGATTTCGTTCTACCCGATTTTATTTACAAACAACAGACATTAAACATTGTCACTGATTTATTTTTTTTAGAAGGCAGCTTCAAAATTTGTTAGTTAAATAAAACGTTGACTTACAATAAAGTGTAGGTAGTTGGTTCAAATACCAGTGATTCGCAAATATTTATTATAACTCTCAATTTTAACTTTACTAGACAATTATGTAGGTAAGCTTAAAAATCTTTGTTTTTATCAAATTAATTAATTTAAAATCGCTTTTGCGTTTTCTGCATACCTACATAAATAAATAAACAAACCGATGCGTAGACGCATGTTTGTATGAATCACATCGTTAGGACAAGCGTGGGAGATAGCACGATCAAATATTATCTGTGGAAAGACGTCAATGGATGTAAATACGGATTTACTAGCAGTAAAGGAACTTTATTTTAATCGTGTTGCAAGATTAACGTCAGTTAAACAGTTTTGTAGGTAGTTAAACCATTTTTAAGATACCTAAACTTTACCTACCCTACACTTACCTCAGATAGCAGATAGTAATGAATGACCCATAGTTGTCTTTAATTAACTAAAGTGCTTGTGTAAAAAAGGAAAAAATATTAATTACCTCTCAGATATATTGATGTTTTGGCAAATGTATTATTTATTTAGTAACCTATGATGTTAAATATATTTAAATGAGCTAAGAAGCTAAGTAGTTAGGTATGAAAAACACGTTTTTGCTGTGACGTCTTGCTTAAAAGCTTTTTGCGTAGACATCAAAATTTAGTATTTGATGAATTTATTTTTATTTAAATATCAAGTTACAATGCAATTTAACAAGAAGACAAGGCAAAAACTATCAACAAAAACAAAACAAGGTAAATAAGATATTGAGAAACATAATTCAGTAAAACCGACAGTCTTAGAAACAAGAAACAAAAAACAGTCGTCTCAAATCCAAGTCTCTGTAATTAAAATTAACTATTACGATATTTTGTTGACAAAAAACAAGTTAATTTTATCGAATATGACCTCAACATAGTAAACAGAGGTTTTATTCAGCAAAAAGTTCCGTAACCCAACCTCTCCTTGGCCAAGATGGCCGCTGCAATGAGTTTTTATTTACTTTGATTAATGAGCCAATGCGTATTCTTTAGCTAAAAGTTAATTAATTTTAAACATAGTAATTTCATTTTCATTGAGTTTTAATTATTGTAAATTAACGATCGTCAAGTTGAAGTCAGTTAGCACAAACACTAAGCACATATTATTTCCTCTTCAAATTTAATATATTATTTCAATTTTTACAGCACAGAAACAAAATACTCGTCATATCATAAGAATGCACGTGTGTGTGTGTTACTTCCTCTCACTCAAACGGCTGAACGGATTTTGATAATACTTGGCAGCAATATAGCTCGTATCAGAACAAGATAGGTAGCCTACTATTTTTCTGATGGTGGGGGAGAAAAAAATTAGAAAACAGTTATTGAAAATATCTATCACCATAAATAAAATATATGGAACAGGTCCGCAAAATTATGCACGAGTGCACACGAGCGTCAAATTGCGATAAAGACATCTATAAGATGTCCAATATTCAATATTTGCTCATAAACGTGAGTCGTGACTGACTACAGCTGAGGTACGGAAATATCGGTTACATTGGTCACGATAATAATGACACTATGTCGTGTTAGCCGTGTTCTGAATTGTTACAGATGAGAAAAACCGGCCAAGTGCGAGTCGGACTCGCACACGAAGGGTTCCGTTCCATTATCTATGAAAAATAAACGTACTTATTACCTACAATTAGCCAAAACACAAATATATGAATAACAAAGTTATAATTTGCGGTTACTGAAAAAGAGCTATATCTCAAAAACCACTAACTGAATCGTGTTCAAACCAATTTTGGTGAGTAGTTTTTATTGAGATCTATAACATATATTTTTTTCAGATTTTTCACTTTGGTCGTTTAGAAATTACAAGGGGGGAGACACACATTTTGGCACTTTGGGAATGTCTTACTCTAAAATGATTGGCTTTAGGAAAAAATGGTTTTAGAAACCTCAATCTCATTTTTAAAGACCTATCTATAGACACCCCACAAGTATAGGTTAGATGAAAAAAAAAATTTTTAGTTTCAGTTCCATGTATGGGGAGCCCCCCTCTAATATTATTATTTTTTATTTTTTCATAAGAATCGTAAAGTGGTCAATGAAATACATCTACCTACCAAGTTTTAACTGCGTAGTCTTAATAGTTTCGGAATAAAGTGGCTGTGACATACGGACGGACGGACAGACAGACAGACAGACAGACAGACATGACGAATCTATAAGGGTTCCGTTTTTTGCCATTCGGCTACGGAACCCTAAAAACTAGAACAGATTTCATTGTAATGCTAAAGGCCTGTCATATTATGTGAACGAGCTGATGTAATTATGCTTTCTGCTAACTTTTTGATGGCAAATTATCTAATGACCCCTCACGCTGCACCTACAGCGAGAGTCATTTTTGACAGTCTTGTACTGACTAAACCCCACCGTGTTCCTTTTGGAGCCTTTTGAGTACCAGGTCAGCAGTAACTCTTTCGAAAAATCTCGCAGCCATTATTATTAGCCTGAAGAACTGAATTATCTTTATTTGAATCTTTATCTATTACTTCTTTAGCAGTTTTTATAACGGAATTCAGTTTACATGGGTCATATTTCCATTTAAGATGCCTGAAGTAAAGACGTAATACAAAATTTTTCTTTGTTATGCAGTTGTGTAAATACATCAAATGTTGTTTAGTAGGTTTTATTAATTCAGCGTGAACAACAAAAGAAGTTACGAGATACGCTATTTTAAAAAGTTATTTGTTACTCCATTGCCTCTGTTGCAAATTTCAATTAATTTATAAATTGGGATAGATATCACAATAAGTAAAACATGCCAAATGTTACATTAATGAGAGAATAAAATAAGAATGTGTAAAACAAACATTACGTCACATACACCTGCATATTGTGCTAAATGTATCTTGTGGAGGAAACACATTAATTTGATTTTAAATTAAATTGTATTGTGTTTCTAATTAGGTATTTTGTCAGCAAACAATGGAAGTAATTCTAGTAAATCTTGAGTTTCAATTTGCTCATACCTCCTGTCGAAATCGGTTTCAGAAGTATTTTAAGTGTATATTTTTGCTGAAGCTAACTCTTTGAAGAACAATTACTTCGATAGAATTTGAAGTAAAACCACAAAACTATTCGTCAATCATTTTATTCCACTGTGTTAGTAAACAAATTGATACATCTAAAGCAACAGAGTGCGATCCAACTTATCTACTAATACTTATTCATATTAATATTTACATTACTTATATTTAAGTTATAGTATCGTTTTAACATATATTTTTGCTGATACAAAAATCAATTCGCCTTTTGCAAGCTTGTCATTTTAGCAATTCTTTGAGTAAATTTCTGATAAATGGTATTCATTTATATAAACGTTTAGAATACTTTACCGCTTCTTATCCATATTTTATTTAAAACTAAATTGTTTCGTTATTTTTATTTACAGACCTGATTAACTCGTTGAAAAAGGTACCATGATCAAAATGATTTAAGTTTTATTTATTACAAAAATACAAAAAAAAAATATTGAAATTATAAGAAGTAAACCAAGCACTTGACAAATGATATCACATAGTTGAATTTTACATACTTCAGATTATGTGAATTAACAAATAATTTACATGACTTCTACAGACATCATTTTTGTTGAATTAAACCACTTAAAATAAATGTTACATTATTATCACTTACAGTATTAGGTATGGCACAAATATTATCAAATATCGACTAGTTAATAACTGTCAAAAGTCTTTTATTTATTTTTTGTTAAAAAATATCAATATGTATTGTGCGACACGTATTTTTTGTGTTACCTAAAATTCATATGTAATCATTGCTTGACCGTGGCAAATGGGATGATAAAATGGGTAATTTAAATAATACCAAGTACAGTTAGGTAACACAAAAAATCGTATCTGGCAATATAAATCTAACTTACACAACTAATTAATAAGTCTTTATCAAATGGTCTGACACAAACGGCGGGAACTCAGGATCTTTAATTTTCTTTTTCTTATGTAAAGGACAGCTTTTCTGTCTCTGTCCCGATTCTGATTTATTATGAGTTAATTTATAATGGCTCGATAACGAAACACTTTTTTTCCTATGTTCGAATTTTTGGCAATTATTTTCATTTACATTATTTTTTTCTGCTCCATTCGATGTTGCACCACTGTGCATTGTGTTTTGTGCTAATATCCTATCGTTTTGTTTTAATTTGTTTGGATCTACTGGTACTTCCAGGTGACTGTGATGTAAACATGTTGATGTTATCTGAAATTATATGAAAAACGTATTTTAATTATTTTTAGTTGTACATAATTATACTAAAACACAATCAAAATTTAAAGCGTTGAGGACTTTGTAGTGAGGAACTTGACGTCCGGAATCCTGGGTAGAAGCCATTCGTAGTGCATTCGAGTAGATTGTAAGTCGACCCAAAATAGTTGAGAAGATCTATACAGATCTATGATAACTGTTGTATTAGTGTTTGCTGGTGTATACTAACGGGTGTGGACTGCTGGCGCGGTCGCGCGTACAGTGCGGCGCGCTCGGCGAGCTCGCTGCGCAGGCGCCACGCGCGCGCCGCCAGCACGCGCCGGCTGGCGGGCTGCCCGTCGCCGCGGACGCCGTGCCATCTGGGAATACAGTATGAATGCGATGAAGAACTTTACTTCAGTTTATGAAGGCAGCCTAAGGGTGTTATCAAGCTTATCGATGGACAGCCAATCGCAGCGATTGATTGACGGTAGAATGATTGATCGACGCGAGTAGTATGGTCGAAATTATCGATTGACGTCGACTTATCCACTTTAACATCGATTCATCGCATCGATTTACAGATGATCATAATGTGATTCCTCAAGATATCCTTGCTTCTTAAAGATTCACCAGGCTCTTTCTTTTCGCTTTAATTCTTAAATGCGAGCTCATGCTAGGAAATATATGTACACACATATCATAATGAATCTCGGATTTAAAAGTTAGAAGACGTCGCTCTATTTAGGCAAGTATCATCAATGTTCATACCCTTTTTTGAAATAAAATAGCTTCGGACCTGTTCTAAGACGGTATTAAAGCAAAATATTACCTGACTAACAACTGCAACACCCGGCTATACTGCCCTACTGAGCGCAACGCTAAGCAGGCTGCGCGTAGTGACACCACTTCACCTCGCGCACTGCCGTGTGCAGTACTGAACGACAGCCGCATCGCCCGAGTGTAGTAGTCTAAGGCTAGTGGTAGGAGACCTGGAATAAGATACATTATATTTTATTACGAGGAAAAACTTCCCGGTATATTGAAGTTAGCCCTAACGAGCCCCATGCTGATACAGGCAAGATTTAGGCGTTGCCGACATAAATGTGCCGTTACAACAGGACTGACGGGAAGCTACCTATAATATTCACCGCCCACGACCCGTGCCCATGGAGGTAGAATTCATCTCGCGTGATATGAGGTTTCAGGTAGCACTTAGCAAGGTCTTCGCAATCCCTATGTTCTATTGTCATTTAAACGTTTCGCATTGAGTTGCAGAGCCTTATAAAAGGCTGAATAGGGCAAGAATTTGCAAAATAAGAATACCCTGTGAGTTTGCATGTCACTAATTATAGGCTAACACAACTTATTCATTCCTACGGTGGTTGCAAAGACATTACTAAATACTATTTAGATTTTAGTCACTCCAAGCATTTTTACGTACCTCTGTCCTTCAACCAGTTGCCGTAAAGCAAATAATGTTCCCAATTCCTCGGCTCCAATTCCAGCAGTTTGTCTAGAACTCCTCTCTTCTCATCTTCAGGTTTGAGCAGCAGGAGTTCCAGGTACGCCTGAACAAACCTCGGCTCTAAAGATATGCAGCGTTCCAGCATCTTCAGAGATTCTGGTATTCGATTCTTCTTTCTGGAATATTCGAAATTTTGCAGTGTTTGAAATACTGGAGTAAAATACCCTATTCATCTATACTAATATGAAGCTGAACTACTAGTTCGATTTGAAATATTATCGAGGAAGGCTAAAAGCTACGAGAACATTTTCCCAGTGGCGCGGAGTAGTTTAAACGGGACGGGGTTGGCACCGTTGGTGGAAGCTAGTAAGTAATATTTTGCCAAAAAGCCAATTCTGGAAATACGAATATTAAAACTGCAAGTGTTGAATAGTGATGGTCATACTAACCTGTATAATTTAGCTAGATTATAATGTGCATTGACATGATCCCTGTTGTACTTCAGAGCTTGCAAGAAGTGATGCTCAGCCCGTCCTGATGCCAGGACCAACGTACCCAGGTTATTATGGGCACTTGCGTAGCTAGGCCATAGCCTGGAAGAAAATGTATTGAAGCTTATTGCATCTATCACAGGAACTTCTTAAGTATATTTCTTTGGATCAATATCTTACTTTAAAGCCTCTTTGTAATGCTTGATAGCATTTTCTTGTTGCTCGATGTCCTTCAAGAAGTTCGCAAAGTTGTAGTGCAACTTCGCATTATGTGGCAACACTGATAGGTCCGCTCTAGAAAAATAAAACGATTTTTTACAAATGCAATTAAATCATTTCAAAATACATGCACAAGTACTCATTCGTACCTATAAAGAATTGTCAAAAACTAAATAAGTACATATTTGTCTTCTGTATCATTCAATAAATACCTTAGCAAAGTCTCCCTGGTCCTCCAGTCCCTATTTCGGAGATGTGTCCTGGCGACTCCACCAGCTACCAGCACCGCTACTCCGAGGATCAGCAGCCTGCTGCCGAAGCTGCGACGCCACATCAGCTGCACTCCGTATACGGTGATGATTACTGAACCCACACTGAAATGAAATATTATAAGGTTAATTACATTTTGGAACAGTCTATGTAAAATTTTCGTCTGTTTTATAGATCTAGCACTAACTCACTTATGGAGATTTTAACTTACAGGATTTTTGCGACTAGTCATTCAAACATTAGGCAAAACAGGCCAAAGAAAGCGCAAGGGCACTACCGACCTTTTCTCGAAGCGTTTCGCCGTTTTTTGAACCCTCATAAAGTTGGTTTCCGATATATCAGATAGTTCAATAAGAATGGTAATGTTTCGTAATCTTTTCAATATGCCAATACTTTGCGTGTGAGAATCATGCTTACCTGGGTATATACAACACTCTCTCAGCCACTACGAAGCCCACAGTGACGAGCAGGTTGGAAGCTGGTAGGTATGGTATCACCAGCAACATCAGCCCCACCACAGCTGGCGTGTGGCGCTGGAGCTGGAAATATAAATACAACGTTTTTACACCAGAATAACACGTAAAAAGTATATTGCTACTGCTACTAGACCGCGACAACAGTGACAAAAATTAGTAGAAGTTGAAATAAACTTATTTGAAAGATTGAGCTCAACTTTGCGGGTATCTAATTTAGTCTAATCACTAGGCCACTAAAGCAAAATTACACATTTGAATTTAATGAAATTGTACATAGTAAAACAGGGTAGCAACAACGTGCTTTCTAGCCATAATTACCTCTAAATCCACCAAGCACCGACAAGACAGTGCGATCAGTGCTATGAAGGCGGCACAGGTGAGCAGGTTCCTCGGGTCCCAGCCGCTGGTGACGAGCGGCACGGAGCCCATCTGCCAGTCGTGGCTCAACGCCCAAGGGCAGAGGAGCAGCCACCAGTTGAACGCTGCTAGGTAGCAGAATGTCATTAATCTGGAAAATTATAGAAAATTCAATTATTTGTAAATACACATAAGTTTTCGTGTGTATAAATAAAAGTGTTATAAAAATTGTTGTATCTTTGAAATCTGTACTATTTTGGTCAAAAGATAAAGAAGACATTCAGTTTGTCGATCAGAAGTCAAAGTCAAGTGAAGTCTTTGAATCAGTTGTATCTGATAATATATTTTTGAGATTAAATGGGGACTGAAACGCTGTAAAATGGTTTGAATTTTCAGTGTTCAGGTATTATTTTTAGGCATAATATGGCAAAGCCAATGTTTCCAGTGCTCAAATTATGAAAATTTTCCTAAATCCTTTTATACACAGATCTGCTCTCACCTGACACTAAAAGAAGGATGGAAAGCCGGCGGGTTGTCTTGCGGTGAGAACGCAGGCAGGGAGCCCTGTAGCAGCGCCAGTCGGGCTCCGACTAGCAGTACCAGCGCGGCTAGTGCTCGCAATACCCGCCCGTACGAACTTTCACTGCGCCACCGCCATTTTAGAGCTGGCGAAAATCTGGAAGATATAGAATTTTGGTTTGAAACAATGTATTATTTTTTCTTAAGTATAAAAAAATAACTTTAATGAGCCAGAATTATCCTTCATGATGAACGATAATTTCAATTCAATATTTTTGGATGGTGAGTTTTGATGAAAAGTCTATCTACTCCACTACATCATCTATCCACTTTCTAAAACAGCTTCAGGATTAAACCCTAAAGTGGCACATACAGCTTCTAGAAGTATATTTTTACTGTTACCTATTAGAACTCCAACATCGGTACAGATCGAAGGCCACATTGAAGAGCAGCGCGGTGAGGCCGGTCTCCTTGGCGAGCATGCTGAGAGCAGCCAGGGCGATGCTCGACCACACCCGGTGGCGACCTGATGACCTGTAACCAGAGATGTATAACGTTTTAGACTCAATTCTAATCCTTTTTTAGGGTTCCGTACCCAAAGGGTAAAACGGGACCCTATTACTAAGACTTCGTTGTCTNAATACATGCACAAGTACTCATTCGTACCTATAAAGAATTGTCAAAAACTAAATAAGTACATATTTGTCTTCTGTATCATTCAATAAATACCTTAGCAAAGTCTCCCTGGTCCTCCAGTCCCTATTTCGGAGATGTGTCCTGGCGACTCCACCAGCTACCAGCACCGCTACTCCGAGGATCAGCAGCCTGCTGCCGAAGCTGCGACGCCACATCAGCTGCACTCCGTATACGGTGATGATTACTGAACCCACACTGAAATGAAATATTATAAGGTTAATTACATTTTGGAACAGTCTATGTAAAATTTTCGTCTGTTTTATAGATCTAGCACTAACTCACTTATGGAGATTTTAACTTACAGGATTTTTGCGACTAGTCATTCAAACATTAGGCAAAACAGGCCAAAGAAAGCGCAAGGGCACTACCGACCTTTTCTCGAAGCGTTTCGCCGTTTTTTGAACCCTCATAAAGTTGGTTTCCGATATATCAGATAGTTCAATAAGAATGGTAATGTTTCGTAATCTTTTCAATATGCCAATACTTTGCGTGTGAGAATCATGCTTACCTGGGTATATACAACACTCTCTCAGCCACTACGAAGCCCACAGTGACGAGCAGGTTGGAAGCTGGTAGGTATGGTATCACCAGCAACATCAGCCCCACCACAGCTGGCGTGTGGCGCTGGAGCTGGAAATATAAATACAACGTTTTTACACCAGAATAACACGTAAAAAGTATATTGCTACTGCTACTAGACCGCGACAACAGTGACAAAAATTAGTAGAAGTTGAAATAAACTTATTTGAAAGATTGAGCTCAACTTTGCGGGTATCTAATTTAGTCTAATCACTAGGCCACTAAAGCAAAATTACACATTTGAATTTAATGAAATTGTACATAGTAAAACAGGGTAGCAACAACGTGCTTTCTAGCCATAATTACCTCTAAATCCACCAAGCACCGACAAGACAGTGCGATCAGTGCTATGAAGGCGGCACAGGTGAGCAGGTTCCTCGGGTCCCAGCCGCTGGTGACGAGCGGCACGGAGCCCATCTGCCAGTCGTGGCTCAACGCCCAAGGGCAGAGGAGCAGCCACCAGTTGAACGCTGCTAGGTAGCAGAATGTCATTAATCTGGAAAATTATAGAAAATTCAATTATTTGTAAATACACATAAGTTTTCGTGTGTATAAATAAAAGTGTTATAAAAATTGTTGTATCTTTGAAATCTGTACTATTTTGGTCAAAAGATAAAGAAGACATTCAGTTTGTCGATCAGAAGTCAAAGTCAAGTGAAGTCTTTGAATCAGTTGTATCTGATAATATATTTTTGAGATTAAATGGGGACTGAAACGCTGTAAAATGGTTTGAATTTTCAGTGTTCAGGTATTATTTTTAGGCATAATATGGCAAAGCCAATGTTTCCAGTGCTCAAATTATGAAAATTTTCCTAAATCCTTTTATACACAGATCTGCTCTCACCTGACACTAAAAGAAGGATGGAAAGCCGGCGGGTTGTCTTGCGGTGAGAACGCAGGCAGGGAGCCCTGTAGCAGCGCCAGTCGGGCTCCGACTAGCAGTACCAGCGCGGCTAGTGCTCGCAATACCCGCCCGTACGAACTTTCACTGCGCCACCGCCATTTTAGAGCTGGCGAAAATCTGGAAGATATAGAATTTTGGTTTGAAACAATGTATTATTTTTTCTTAAGTATAAAAAAATAACTTTAATGAGCCAGAATTATCCTTCATGATGAACGATAATTTCAATTCAATATTTTTGGATGGTGAGTTTTGATGAAAAGTCTATCTACTCCACTACATCATCTATCCACTTTCTAAAACAGCTTCAGGATTAAACCCTAAAGTGGCACATACAGCTTCTAGAAGTATATTTTTACTGTTACCTATTAGAACTCCAACATCGGTACAGATCGAAGGCCACATTGAAGAGCAGCGCGGTGAGGCCGGTCTCCTTGGCGAGCATGCTGAGAGCAGCCAGGGCGATGCTCGACCACACCCGGTGGCGACCTGATGACCTGTAACCAGAGATGTATAACGTTTTAGACTCAATTCTAATCCTTTTTTAGGGTTCCGTACCCAAAGGGTAAAACGGGACCCTATTACTAAGACTTCGTTGTCTGTCTGTTTGTCTCCACGCTGTATCTCATTAGCCGTGATAGCTTGAAAGCTGAAATTTTAATAATAATTATAGGTAACAGATAATTACGTTCATTTCTCATAGATAATAGTACGCAACGCTTCGTGTGCGAGGCCAACTCGCACGTGGCTGGTTTTTTTTACCCTGTATTATCCCACTCTTTGCAAAGGCCTTCCCCTCAAATGATAATAGGATATTTTTTTATTCATATAAGTTATTCCTGTGGATTCAGTAAGGTTCTATGGATATTCAAGTGCATCTGGATAAAATAGCAATCTTTTTCAGAGCGTGGAAATCTTACATCTTATTACATATACACTAACGTAGCTCTCAAAGTTTTGTAGCGTAACAAAGATTCAATAATTTCAAATGCTTTCAATTAGGCGTGCATATTAAGTAGGTACGCATATTTGTAACTGAGCAAACGCTAGGTAAAGGTTCTACACGCCCATCTTAAATGGCAAACAACAACCTCCGTATTGACATATATAAACAAACAAGTGAACAAATTCCTTCTCCACGACCGATACACGTGGATGACGGGTTCTAATGTAATCTCAATCGATTACTGATTACATTCCGCATCCGAGTGGGGGCGCCACTCTCGTTAGCAATCTAATCGCTAATCATTATCGGCAGCCCTGATCTGATTCCCTGCACCAGATATTTTATGTTACCTACATCATTTTATCTTAAAAGTAGCTTGACTGTTTATGGCTTGCTTTGTTTAAAATAATATTGGGTTAAATTTGTTTGATTTTCCAATTTGTGTATATCATGTATAGGGGGTACAAGGGAGTACACGAGGGGAGTACATAAGTGAATACATGGTGAGAGTATCTAAGGAAAATATACATATAAGGTAGTATATAAGGAAAGTACGTAAAGGAATATATGGGTCAGTACCTATACATACGTGAACACAAAAGGGTAGTATATAATATACCCGCGTTCCTTCCAGTATAGAAGAGAATACGTAAAGATAATATATAAGGGAGTACCTACATAAGGGATGCACATACATAAGGATAGCGTATAAGAGAGTAGACATTTAAGTAAGTACTGTACTAATAATTTAGGTTTGCATTAAACACCGATTTCAAAGTACAGAGTTATTTATGTCAAACTGGGAACATCTCACAACTCACGAAGTAGCGGTTGGAGGCAAAGCCGAACTACTGACAACAAGCCTAGAACAACTTGTGACGTCAAACTTATGTCACGTCATAACTTCAACCACCTATGCTTTATGTGGGAACATTTTATTAGGAGAAGTTTAGAGTAGAATTGGTAGAATTTAGGAGAAGTGGTGGCTGGATGACTGTTGTCATCTGAAGTTTATGATATTTTGAAAGTGAGATTGTGTATGCATAGGTACTTCTCAAAATAATAAATAGCTATCGAATATTCTATTAGCTAGCTATATTTCTCTTAACATAATGAGTAATGATATATTGAAATGAAAGGACAGCAGTTATCCTACACGTCACCTATTGGGTGCTCCTATCACACCTCAATACTTCCAACCACAGTATTCTCTTTTATGTTATTTCCTTTCTACATACAATTTAGGAAAACCATCAGTAATACCCTCGTGACCACAGAAATATTAATAACAGGAGAAGTGGTAAGTGGGCGTGTCGCTGTCTCCTCGAACAGGCGATCGTACCGCAGTTAATTCGTAAATTCCGTCTCCGCGAACTAGTCTGCACTGTTTTGCTATAAATACATTGCTCCTTCACAACTACGCAAGTTTGTCACTCAGTGACCAGACAAGCAATGTATCTATTGCTTTTACTAAACCGCGCGTGTAGTAGTTGCCGTGTGGTAGGGGAAACTGGAGACACAGGTATCCGATACATTTTCGTCTACAGGGCATATCTCCTTCTTTAAAATATCTATGATCGTGACCTTGCACAAGTATACTCAGGATCGTGACGCTTATGAGCACTAAACCCTTAATTTACTTATTTATCAAAAATAGTAGGAATATAGTAATGAATCTTACCCATGATACAGCAGAACAGAAGAGAGGAAGAAGAGGCAAGCCAGTACATCAGCTCTGCCAACCACTCCCGCCACCTGGAACAAGACAAATTACAGTTTTATATTGGTTTACTTGACAATCTGAAACAGGACGATAGTACTTAATGGTGTGAGGCATTTAGCAGAAATAATGGTGGGAATTTCACCAGTGCTTGGAAGTTAGTTACGAGCCGCCAATTATTTTGGTTCGTACTTTCTTCAAAAATTGCTGTTATATAACTATACTAGCTTCCGCTAGCGGTTACTCCTACCATATTTTGATGCATATATTTGACATTGCCTCATCAAAATCCTTTCGGCTGATTGGCAGTGAAGAAGTACCTAACAACCATGTAAAATACTAGTGGAAAAGTTAAATGACTGAGTCTAAAAACTAGTGGTGTAAGTAAAAATTTTTCTATTTCCCCAACAAAATCACTTAAGCGTCCTCCAAAAATCTAATCTCGGCCTCTAAATATCTAAAGTTCTAATCTTTTGTCACATTTGTTCTGTATCGAGTAATTAAAGGGCTTCTAACTTCATTAGGCGGCCATTTATTCGTTTTAAACGAGAGTGCTTCCCCTTAAGTGTCCATTACGTGTATAATCGAAATTGTGCACGTCTTAAGTGTGTGGTCCAAGGTTCGAGATTGCAGCGACTAATTCAATTTGGTCTAAGTTAATAGCTTTTACGGACTACAGCTTTTATGTATCTTGGTAAGAATCTAATATATTTTTTTGGGGTTTCTATCGTTAAAATCGCCGTGAAATATTAAATATATCTAATGTGGACTGGATTCGAAATAAATGGGTAATATGGCATGCAACTAAATATTTTTACGTCACGTGTATAATTTGAAATTATAACTAGTAGCACTTTTTCAACTGATATCTATTATTTTATTAATAATAGATATCAGTTATTTTATAGATATCTATTATTTTATTAATAGATATCAGTTTGTAGGTGCAACATTACTTATGTATGTGGGTAGGCAAACAAAAATACTTTCCTTGCAGCAAAAATATTAGACCTAAGCTTATTACTTACAGCCAATCGCAATAACAATATAAAAGGGCAATTTTTGAAGTAGAAAGTGCGTACCAGATTGCCTGCCTTTTAATATTTAATTAATTGACAATTAGACCCTTATCAATGAGGATTGTTATTGTAAAAGTTACAGTGCGGTGGTCTTGTAGTTACGTGCCCATTAGAAGGCCGTTGTCCTAGGTTTGGGCGTCTGAGTCTAGCAAAATATTAGGTTCAAAATGTTTTTGATGTACCTTTAGGATTTTATTGCTTTTAGTACTTAGGGAGAGAAATAGTAATGTGGTAGTAGTAGTAGAAAAATGTGGTCTAGCCACACCTACGAGGCGTGGCTAAACCACCTATCTAAGTGTCTAATATGCAGCTTTTAGACATGTGAATTACATGTATATTCTAACTTATTTTTAGTTCAACCTTAACCTTTGATACACGTGAGAATATGAGAGGTTTTGCCCTCTGACTATGACATGAAAACCAGGCATTAAGTCAATGAGACGATCACATTTTTCCGCTTTTAATGAACATGAAAGTGAACAAATGCAGGGAATACACTGCCTGACAACACGTTACAATAAAAAATCCTACAATACTTGTATGTTGTATATCAATACATCCAGATTCCGTCGCCCACATACTTATTTACATACAATTAGTCACACACCAACTCCCCACAACCTATTAGCATTAAAATTGCAAA
Source organism: Heliothis virescens (assembly GCA_002382865.2). Classification (NCBI taxonomy): domain Eukaryota; kingdom Metazoa; phylum Arthropoda; class Insecta; order Lepidoptera; family Noctuidae; genus Heliothis; species Heliothis virescens. Next base: position 12,055,823 of record NWSH02000050.1, on the reverse strand, counting down.
AAACACACAAACAAACAGAATGCTTGATGCTCAAATTAATTCATTCGGCCGACTGTACTAATTAATTCACCAGCCAACTGTACCAGAGGCGACACCAATTATTTTCGCACCGACAACTCTCACAGCAATTTGTACATAATTAATTAATACCTACCCCTTTTGTCCGGGGTTCTGTCTGCTCACTATAGGCCCATTGAAAATATTTTGGAGGAAACAATTATGCGCCGTGTGGCTCGACTATGAATAGATCACTTCCCGTGTTTGTGACTATGAATAGTGCTGTGTTTGGGTGATTCGTATGTACTTGAGTTTTGAACGACTGGGTTTCAAATAAATAAACTAGCGTTTTCAATAATATAGAGACCAATAAACCAATTGAATGCTAATACAAAAGTATGTAACTGAAAAACCCTGCCTGTAAGGCGCCTCATCGATTTAACCGAGCAACATTTTGTAACGTTTGTGCGTCAAACTTCTTAAATAAATCGGTGCCATATTCCAATGAATATACTCCTAAGTAAGACTATTTGTCAGTCTAGTGCCTGTTAAATTTAACCAGTATTCAATCTATTTTGATAATGCAGCATAGCTATAAATAACATAAGAATTATTAACCAAACAATTGCGACTAAATCATTCTCTACAATGAATAGTTTTAACTGGATTTTAACTCATTACCTATCTATTATTATTTTGTAACTCCATAAGCCTTATAATCACAAATGTAGCGGGCATTTGATTTTTGGAAAACGTAATTATTGAACCACTAGATGTAGTACCTGTTATTAATTAAATAAAATAGAATGATTAATTATAGTTTGGTTTTACAAATACATTATAGACCAGTGCTAATCCCTTTCAACAAGGCAAAAATTCAAATAAAATTATAGTAGAATGAAACCTATTCCAAAAGGAAGAGAATATGATAAAAATGGAAGAAAAAATAAATTCCACTCCATTCGTGGTCGGGAAGTGGGAGGGGGGGAGCTTTTAAGGGTAAAAATCGGTTTATCGCGATTTTCGGCGAAACTACAAGTCCTATAGAAAAAAGTTGAATGACGAAGTTGTAGGTAATAAAAAGATCTACAACTTTTGTATTTCAACTTTTTTCACATACCTCATAATTTTTGTAGAAAATTCAAAAAACTAAGTTTTTGGTTTTTT
>NWSH02000050.1:12010572-12028633 GCA_002382865.2 Heliothis virescens | reverse complement strand
TAGCAAACCCGAAACCATACAGCACATAACAGGAGCATGCAGTACACTCACACAAAACGATTACACACACAGACACAACCAGCTAGTAAACATAATACACCAAAAACTCGCCATTAAACACAAACTTATGCAAGATCCGTACACACCATACTACAAATACACACCCAGAGCAGTCTTAGAAAATCAATATTATAAAATGTATTACGACCGCACTATAATTACAGATCACACTATATATAATAATAGACCTGACATTACACTGGTAGATAAAACAAATAAACACACATTCATAATCGATATAGCTGTCCCAAACACTAATAACATTCAAAAAACTATCACAGAAAAAATAAGGAAATATACAGAATTGCAAGAAGAAATAACCAGAGTATGGAAAATGAATAGAGTTACAATAGTCCCAATAATAATATCTACCACAGGTGTTATCCCTAAACAACTTTTTAATAGTTTTACCGCACTTAACCTATCCAAATATACTTACCTCACTCTACAGAAAGCAGCCATCCTAAACACATGCCGTATAGTTAGAAAATTTTTGCAACTAGATTTAGATAATAACTTTACTGCAGTACAGAATAACCAACCAACTTCTCAAACTTAACAATCATATATTAGGATCTCACTTTGGCTCTGCCCGTAAGATCCTAAAAACACCAGGTTTTAAATAAAACCTGAGAAAACTTTAGTTTAAAACCAAAATAATAATAATTGTTCTTGGGTACATTTATATAGTGTATACAGGGATAATCGTCGGCTTTGTGTCACCATCACATTAAAGTTGTCTCCAAAGGGCTTCAGCGTGTTGGCTTCGGCCCCACGTTCGCCTTCCAAAAATCCGGGACTCTATAGTCCCGTGGTCTGGTTAGAGACATACAAAATAATAATAATAATAAATCTTTATTTCAGACCAAGTTCGTCCATAGGGTACACTTTCTTAAGATAACAAAATTGTTAGTAAAACTGGTTAGTAATTTATGTGCCAATATTAGACAAAGAAAATTATTTTGGCACAAATGGCACACCATTCATATATTTCATTTATAATCATATATTTGCATTTATAACTATACATATATAATTTATAACTAGTGCGAGATTCAAATAGTACAAGCTTTTTATTCCGGATTTAAGTGCCCTCCACAACCCTTCTAAGCGCATACACAGACTTAATAAAACCAGATAATCCAACGCCTCCAGACCCCCTCAACTTCAAGTAGTCCTCCATCACCCTTCAATGTAACACAAACATAATTAACCGTTAATTACTCACGCTAATTATCCTTGGAGTTTTATCCTGGACACGTGAACTGGACCCTCGTCTTGTAGGGCCTTGTTTCAACATAGATAAGTGGCTCCCCAGAAGTATGTAATAATTTTAATTAGGCAAGGATGCCTTGAAAGTTTCCAGTTGTCTGATTACACGTTTGAGTTTGTTGGCGAGTTTAATTGGGCCTGTTTGTCGTGGAGTGAGGGTTGTGATTGTGAGAAGAAAAGCTGATGTTTTACGATGTGCCATCGAAGTATGGTAGCTGAATAAGTGGGTACGTAAACTGCCCAAGAAGTTGGTGATGATGACTCACTGATAGCTGGTAGTTTAAGTTCGATCAATCAGGGTGAAGCTACAATAAAATTGGTAATTAATGTATAGAAGGTGTCTCGAAAAAGTTCAGTAAATAGATAACATTTTTGTTAAGGATAGATATTCACATATTGGTTTAGAAGGCTATATAATTGACAGCAGTCCGAGGTTCAGTCACTGCCTACTATACTACCCAATTATTGTATTGCATAGATCAGATAACCTGTTGCCTCATGTACAATACCGATAACATCAACCCTGGAATACCTACATGCAAATGAGAATAGCCTAGACTGATGAGACTTTTGAAAGGGTAAAACAAAACTGCCATACTTGCCTACTAAGCTTAGGTGTAGGATGAAGGCCTAAATAATGATCCTCGTTAACAAGACCAGACCATCAATGGCAAGGCAGATAATACAAACATCAACCAACACCGAAATTCAATCAGTGACGCGGCACAAAGTGGACACCCTATTTTACAAACTAAATAAAGCGGGGTGACTCAATTTCCAAAATTACCATCCCATCATTAATCCTTCAGAATGGAATCGCTTAAATGACATGAATAGGATTTTAGGGAAGCCATTGTTTAGTGCGTTGAAATGCACCGAGGCTTTATCGAGGGCCTTTGTGAGACCTGATATTGTCATAGTGGCTCTAGATATGGTGCGCCATCGGCCTTTTGTATAGGCCTCGATGAAAGTGTAGCTATGTATAATGTATATATTGGTATAGTTGGTACTTATATTAACGCTGAAGAGTTTGATTGTATGGAAGCCAGTAGATTTATCGAGGGAAAAGCCAGTCGATTTTAAAATGTTCTTTTTGCGGTGGATACAAGGCTTACTTATACTTTTTTTGAGCGGTTAGGTACCTCTATGGATATATCAGGTCCTTGGGCATCAAAGTAAATGAAAATATATGGATTGTGTTTTTGGTGAGGCAGTGAGGGGACACGTGTAATGATGACTAGATTTTTGTGATACCGTAACGTAATTTAAAGTCCATAAGGTTGATATGGTATTAGAAAGGCGAAGGTGCGTAATAAATTAAGTCACGATCTAATATAAAGATAACAACGAATGTATTTTTGTCACCATCAAGGAAATATTGTTTACAATATTAACGGCCCAGTTATTACAAAATCCAATTTACAGTAACCTTTCAACAAAATAGTAATAAAGATAACTCGCCGCTATGATAAAGCAGGGCTGTACATCCTCCTACTGACACTACAAAATTAATGTTCCAATTAAAATTTAAACGCGATATTATCCGGCAAATTCAAAAAGCAACGACCCGCTCACGAATCAATTAATAAATGAAGCGCCTACATAAATCAGCCGGGTTATACGATACGATACAATTTTTACCATGGGAAATGTCATATTAATGACGTATAACTTACAACAGGATGGAGTGTGAAATACGTGAAATTATTGTGTGAAATCATTGATGTACAAAAAGTTTGATTAATACAAACGTAACATGATGAAATCGAAGTTTAACAAATGTAAAATTAATATCTCAGTAATAATTTAAACAAAATACATTACAGAGAAAATAAGTTCATACCTACTTACCATAAGTAAGAGCACACGATCATAAAACACGTAAAATAACATAGCGAATGTCACGTAAAACGACATATTATTATAATGGCGGCGATAACATAAGAAATAGCTCGCTGATCCAGAACAGTATGAACATTAGCCATTATGTACTATGACAATAACAATAAAAATACTGAGATGGCTACAAAAACAACCGTTTTCCATATCGTTCTGTTTATAGATACCTATAAATGTTACCTACTTACTGCAGAGTGCTCTCAAACTTGGGAACACAGTTTGCAATTGAAAAAAAAAGGCCAAGAAACTTATGAGCCCTAATCATGACGATCATAAAAAAACGTTCATTATTTTAAGTTTTTCAACAAAAGACCAGTAAGTAACCCGTTTTACTTCACGCAACATTTAAAGGTCATTTCACTTCTAAACTTGATAAGCCAATTAACCAAGATACTTCCCCAATATAAGGAAAAGCCACAAGTCGCAGCCGAACGCATAGCTCAAATAGAAGCGTTTTGTGTGATGGCCAACATTCCCATTTAAATGAATCCCCATCGATTCACAACGATACAAAGGACAGCAATTTCGAGCCATCGAAACGGTTTTTCAATCGCAACTAAAAAAGAAAAATATATGGCATCCAGTTTTCAATCTAACCCTTTGAATTGTGAATAGTTTTCAATGTAGCGAGTTTAGAGGGCGCCGCACGTGAACCGTCTTGAATTCACGGCAGCGTGGGGTTTTCTATCAATACCGAAACTATGTATATAGGTATACGTACTGCAAGGTGAAGTTTCATTTCGTGTTTTTACTGATTCAGCAGGTTTTTTTTTAACTTTACCATTAATAGCTTCTATGTGTTCAATTTTGGTCCTGTTTCCCACATCACAAAAAGTGAATGTTACCTTATAAAAAATGTTTGACTGAATCTAGAAGTTACTAGAATAATTTTTGTGTGTGTTTGCCCCTTGTTTCTATGTAGCAGCCGATTTAACAGTGGGAGAGCATGGAAACTTGGAATATCCATGTTTGTATTTATCAAGGTATGTTTAGGTCTATACGCCGAGCCCCTGGCTTTGGGAACAAACAGAACTTTGCCTAAACTAACGTATAGGCTGTGATCTAGTATTTGCATAAAACCACATGCGAAGGTGTATCTATTGGGACATGGAGAATCTCTGTTTTCTGTGTTATATATGACCAGGCGGGGTAAAGAATATTTATTTTAGGGTAGTGTCAGTTGGTCAGTGGTATTTTCATTCCTAAGTTTTGTATTTGTAGTCTGTCTTTTACTCAGCTATTTCCCTGATGCTTAAACACATACTTAAAAACCAATCAACTGGTCAAACAAAATAAATATGATAATACCGCTTGTATTTTAAGGAACCTTCAGAATTTAAATGCTATTATAATTTCATCGTTCATTTTTCATCCATTACCACTAAGCGGCCATCAAAAAAACATAAGCCGACCCCAATATTGATGCTCACAGCCCATCTATAAAATACAAGTCGAATTTGAACTCTAAAATTGAGATTCTTCAAAAAAAAGCAACCGATGAATATTCATAGGCAACACGGCGACGAAAATGCGGAACCTATTATTGGATCAGAGCGGATCGTGCCTCTGCCGACGAGACGAGGCTATACTTTTTAAAATTTCTCGCGTAAAAGAAGTAAAAGATTTAAGAGAAGGCCATGAATATAAGGCAGGCGATGGAAGGAATTTAGTTACATAAGCAGGTGGAGCAGAGGAGTGGAGTAAGACGGTTTGCTTAATGTAGTTTTGTTCTGTTCGTGGTACTTAAAATTCACAACTAGGTGACTCGAGGTGTGAGTTTTTATTTTAGAAAAGTGTGGTCATGAATTAGGGCTTCAACAAAAGAGAGCTTCTATTTTTGCCTGAGTAGATTTACTTCGCAATATGAGGGTAATATTCCCTTTCAGATTGTCCTACACTTGTGAGCGCTGGTCGGGGTTTTTTGAGTCTATGGTGACCGAACGCCCAAAGTCTGTTAAGAGGCATTGTGTTACTCCGTAATTGGATTAGAGACATCCAATACGTACTTTAAGCAGCCAGAATTATCATAAAAGATATTCGAATCCAAATACAGCCGAAAATAATTTCAGACCGTTTATAAATAGAAGCGAAGGATCTTAAGGCTCCTCAGCCCATTAAAATCATCGTTAATACAACGACCGGCCAAAGGGTAAGTGGGGGCTAATTGCACCATTCTCATTTACCGACAAATGAAATTTGAATGCAATAAAAGCTAACTGGCCGTTGTGTTGTAATAACTGGGGAGTTAGCAAGTAACTGCCGGCAGAGGGCGCTGTTCCCCGCTGTTATTAGAAAAAGATATTGTGATTTATGTTATTTGATTCATTTAACACGGTTTTGGGTTTGGATAACGATTATTGTGATATGATTGTGAATTAATTTTTTTGAATTCAATACAGTTATACTATGCCAACACCATATTTTCCGGTCATAAAATGACTACTACCAGACTTCCACGAAACACTGACCAGGTAAAATGATACCTTTTATTAACAGGGAACTAACTTCTAAATTAAAAAAAAAATCTGTCGAAAATATATAGCTAATTCTAAATAAAATTTTCTTCCTGGATATGAGAGAACTTTAACTTCAGACTTCAATACTGAACTGTACAGATCATGCCTTAATTGACATGGCTATCGGTAACGGGTATGTAGATATTCTGTTACATTGGGCTCGATTCAAATAAACAAAAAAAAAAGGGTTTTATACAGTAAATATTTTTCCGGTTAAAACATTATGGATGGTTTTCATGAATATGCCTGTCGTATAAAAGTTTTGCAATGAATTTTATACTATAAATCTAGATATAAAATATCGATAGCAAAGTATAGAAAATGACAGTTCAATAGCATAAAGTTATTTACGAACACTTTATTATTCCTACATCATCAAATAAAACTGACTCGTTGACCTAATTTATTACCTTTGAAACGTTTTACAGCTTCATTTCGAAATTCTCTGAGCGTTACATATAAAATTCATAACTTGTTTCTAAACACACGTAACGAGTTCCACCTTTATTATGAATCTCGTTTTAATATCACATTATGTATTTCGCTAACAATTTCAAACATTCATATTTTGTGAGTACGTGCCGGCGATTGTTTCAACCACCTAATCACCGCTTCCCTTCAATTGTTGGAGTGTTTGCTTCAAAATTTAGTTTTCAAGCAATGTTTGGGTAGCTAATTGGTGCCTCGACAATTTTGCTCGCTTTATTTATTCATGACTAGGTAGCTGCTTTAACTTTGCATGGATGTAAATCACATAAATTCTGTACTAACACCTTCTTCTTAAATCATTCTATCATATATGTAGAAATTGCTTGAAAATCCGTTCAGCAAGTTTTGAGTTTCTGTTAGCAAAAGAGTGTATTTGACGATTGTTATGCAGTAGTTTAGTTTCATATTTCAGATAGTAATAAATAAATATTTTAGCCGAGTGTGTTTACGTTGTCTTTAATGAAATATAAACACAATATTGTAACTTTTTCCAAGAAAATGAAAATATGTTATTCTAAAATATGAAATACATTTTAATTATTGACTCGACTATGGCTAGATAGCAATTACTTGGGAAAAAGGAAACCTCAACTAAACAATGTAATTAACTAACAAAATACTTTTCTGTCTTGTTCGGAGCTCTATCAATCAGGTCGTGTGACTTAGGTATGGTGCCTGGGCTGGGCAAAGTTTGCTTAATAAATTACAGTAGGATTCCTCATTAATTCAAATTACTTAAAAATATCTCCTGAAAGGAGGTTTCTTGTAGGTCATCATCATTATTATATTACCAGCCTACTGCCGTCCAGCATCAAGGTATGGTGGGATAAATTGATGGCAAAAATCAGCAAGCGTCAGTGTACCTATTTTTCTGACTGTCACCTATTTTATTTAATATCTCATTTATTCCATATGATATAACTTTTTCCTTCCTTAGATAAAGATAGTACTCGCTTCTATTAAACGTGAAGAAAATAAGAAGTTAGGTGAACCTTTAAGTAGTCCCCAACCTAAATAAGGAACCATGTTCGACGTAGAGAAAAATATATTTTCATATTAATATAATATCCTACACCCACGTAATAAATCCGTCAATCTAACTATGAGTTTCCCTAGCAAAGTTCACGGCATAGCTTGCTCCCTGACATTTGCTAATTAGTGCTTGTTACCGGAGGTCGTCGCTACGGTAATATCGATGTTTTACATTAGTAAGTATAGTAATTAGACAAGCCGCTACATGATTATGATTGATTACGTATGTATGATTGTATGTCACATGATATTTACCTACATATATTTACTATGTAGTTTCAAGTTTAGTTCCCGCGTCTAATTAGGGAGTGTTATTGTATAATTTGAAAGGGATTTTAACTTTAATACAGAAAATAATAAAAAAGGCCCTTTTATAGCTTAGTATGGTTGGGATTCTCCCGTATTTTTTGTCTGATTTATTTTTTTATTTGCATTTCCTGTACCTAAACGTAAAAAAAAATACCATACACTCATACTATTGTTAAAATTTGTTTAATGTATAAGCAATGGAAATATAAGCTATAGCCGTTTTCCCGCGGTTTCACTCGCATCCCGTGGGAATTACTGCCCGTACTCGGATAAAATATAGCCTATGTCACTCGTGGATAATGTAGCTTTCGAATGGTGAAAGAATTTTTAAAATCGGTCCAGTAGTTTTTGAGCCTATTCATTACAACCAANGTATAGTAATTAGACAAGCCGCTACATGATTATGATTGATTACGTATGTATGATTGTATGTCACATGATATTTACCTACATATATTTACTATGTAGTTTCAAGTTTAGTTCCCGCGTCTAATTAGGGAGTGTTATTGTATAATTTGAAAGGGATTTTAACTTTAATACAGAAAATAATAAAAAAGGCCCTTTTATAGCTTAGTATGGTTGGGATTCTCCCGTATTTTTTGTCTGATTTATTTTTTTATTTGCATTTCCTGTACCTAAACGTAAAAAAAAATACCATACACTCATACTATTGTTAAAATTTGTTTAATGTATAAGCAATGGAAATATAAGCTATAGCCGTTTTCCCGCGGTTTCACTCGCATCCCGTGGGAATTACTGCCCGTACTCGGATAAAATATAGCCTATGTCACTCGTGGATAATGTAGCTTTCGAATGGTGAAAGAATTTTTAAAATCGGTCAGGTAGTTTTTGAGCCTATTCATTACAACCAAACAAACAAACATACAAACAAACAAACAAAGTTTTCCTCTTTATAATATTAGTATAGATATCTAAGCATCCAGAAGTCAAAACTCAATAGATATTAGGTAATTTATCGCTTTGAAAGCCACCCGTTTCCGTTCACAATTTCACATGAAAAACTTCCATAAAGACAGCAATTGCACGGCCCAATTCAATTTGCAAGAGACCTGATTTCCTAAAATCGTTTCAAGAAATTGAGAAAAGGGAACTGTCCAAAATCTTCTATTACGTTTCTAGTAATGGCACACAATTAGTTGTCCCCATTTTCCCCCGAAGTTTGGCGACAAATGAAAAAATAAGGGCTCTGATGAATCATCAATTTGTACTGGAGTTTCCTGATTGAATGCTTGCATGTGGGAATTTAATTTGAATTATTTATTGCGTTCTTGTGAGAACAAAGCTAGATAAGTATATTGTTTCAACTTTATTAGAAAAAATCGTAGCAAAACGTCCCAATTTGATTAAAATGTTTTTCGTATACAGTAAACATTATGTTTTTATTAGTAACTAACTGACGCTGTACATCATATTTATTTATTTTCAATATTTATTTTTACAGTCTATATACCCATTACAAAATAAATTACTAGAAATTTCCGTAAACGTTTATGATTTGTTGATATTAATAAAGAACAGAATACCTAACTACAAAAGCATTAAAGTTTCCGATAGCATACTCCAAAACCACTTACTTAATTGAATTTTTTCAACAACAAAACTACTAGGTAGCTATTTGTTTTATTTTAAAATGGCTTTTTTCCTGAAAGCGAAGAGAGCTGTGAGGTCGTAAATCAAAATTAAGTACTAAGTTTTGAGAGGCTCTCTCGACGCCTCTGAATCTAGAATTAGGACATTAATAACGTTTGTTTTATGATTGTACTATGGTGCTTGATTAGTTTTTGTTTTGTTTACATTAGCTTATTTGAGTGTTTTTGATACATAAGCTTCTGCCAATGTTCACTCGCTTCTTAGGGAACTACTTAGTTCTAGTCTACAAAAAGTAGCCTACCTATATGTTATTCAGCTACATTTGATTCATATCTATAACAAATGTAGTTTTTGCGTGAAAGAGTAACATACATCCTCAAAAACTTTCGCATTTTTATTCGATTGACGACCTCTGACATATAACTTTTTATAAAGGCATTACCCACGAACTTGTTAACAAGACATAACACGAATTATCGTCAAAATAAATGAAGCAACCAGTCACAACCACCCAAACACCTAGACATTTTATCAATTACCTAGAAAAAATAGTTCTTCAAAAACCACGTATCAAAGGAGCATTTTTATCGCGATTCATAGAATCGTTGTTCCCACGTAGCAACCCAATCACATGTTCGTACAATCTCTTATAGATCAGTTCAGCGTGAGCCGTCGCACCCTGCTCAGTGGAGCCGACTGATAGGGCTGACGTGTTCGAGCTCAGGATTGCCTTTAATTTGCCAATATTTATGCTGTATTCAAAGGCGTACATACATGATTTTTGGTGGCTCGTTTTGTGTAGTTGTAGATGGATGTATAGTTTTGGTTCTTTATTTTCACTTTTTAGACCTACTAGCAAGTCTATTAAGTATGTATTCAGTCTTCCGGTAATAAGTTACGTAAAATTGGGTTTATGAAATGTACATCAGGAATATAATTGCAATACGGATGAAAATAATTTTTAACCTTTTGTAATTAAAATATCAGATTTTCATAGTAATTTTCTATAAGTTGGATAACTTAAAACAGCTGATATTTTAATCAAATAAGGTGAAAACATAGCTGTTTTATGTTATCCAACTAACATCAGTTACCCTCTAAAAATACTAGCAATAGAGCACATTATAGCAGTTTCGTACTTAATAAGCAAACCAAAAACTTGAGTGAAATAATTAAGACTTTTAAATATGTACGGGACACTCCCGAAAATTACCTGTCACTTGTCCATCAATGTCACAGTCTGTGCAAAAGTACAAAGAATCCATTCAAGCAATAACTACCGCTGTCAAAATGAAAGGACAACTTACAGCGTTTTCACACTGGCGGATTTTCCGCGGACAGTACGGTCGAGCATATACGCGCGACACATTACTAACGGGAAAAATAGGTCATTCGGGTTTTTTGTACCAGCGGTTGTCAATTGTTTTACCGCCCGTACGAACCGAGAGCTGTCACTAGAAAAATTGAGCAGAAAATCTGCCAGTGTGAAGGCACTGGTACTATATGTTTTGAAGAAAGCTTGACTTGTTTGATATCAATCGATAGCATGGGACCAATTACCGTAGAAACACATGGATGAAAGACAACTGACAATAATGTTTGTTTGAAAAGGATTTGCGTGATATGTACGGTAGGCTCGTGCTAATTGAGTAAACAATAACAACTGCATTCATTTTGCAACGACACAGAACAAGAACATGGTTGCATTCAATTGATGTGCTTGTTTATGTCGATACTAACTAGATAATATGTGGAAAAGTCACAACAGAATATCATTAATGACTATTCTGTTATAATCGATTTACATCTGTTTAACCACAGCTATAGGGCCGTTTCACAGGTTCCATATAAAGTTCTAGATATATCTATTTCACAGATAAATGCCATAGATAAGCAGTCAATACCAAAAACATTTCTATGGTATTATCTTTCAGATAGCTATCTAAAAGTTTATCTGGAACCTCTAAAAATGGGCCTAATTTATTTTTCACAAATAACAAAACCACACTTTAATCAAAAGCGTAGTTAAAAGTATATAATAATTATTGAAATAATTACGTAAAACAATACCATCGGGTCCCAAATAATGCTAGAACTACCATATAACAATAATTGTCTGGTTACCCATTGTTCATTCCTAAAAACAAACAAGCGTGAATGTCAGCAACCAGATTTGTGTACATGCCGATACGGTATCTGTGCCGTGTCCGGCGCTCGTCCGATTTATGAGCGTGTACGGCACGATAACGACACGTGCACGCTAAACACTTTGTAATGAACTGTTAAGTGACACTCTTTGTCAGTATAATGGCGTCCACGTAGTTTGTGACATGCGATGAAGGATGATGCTTTCATACTAATGTAGGGGTTTTACGTGATTTTTAGGGTTCCTTATATGTAGGGGAAAACGGGATCCTTTTACTTAGACTTCGCTGTCAGTCTGTCTGTCTATCACCAGGTTGTATCCCATGAACCATGATAGCTAGGCTAGAGCGCTGAAATGTTCACAGATGATGTGTTATTGTTGCCGCTGTAACAACAAATACTATGTACATGTATATTATTAATTATTCAAGTTTTCATTGTAGAACTATGTACTAAAATATAATACCTATTTTAGGCGCCTCCCATACAACAAACGTGATTTTTATCGACAATGGTACGGAACCCTTCGTGCGCGAGTTGGACACGCACTTAGCCAGTCTTTTTGTACTTGTTTGTAACTTTGTGATGGTACCTATTTTGTAGATTTATTACTAAGCCTTTTTATCTTTAATCTCGGGTTTACAAAGCTTAGGTAAATTTATATCTAGACCAGTGATGCGGGTTACAATATAATCCGAGTGTGCCTGTAAAGAGCTAAACATAGCATGTTATAACCTTGGCTTAGCTGAAAATGCCGAGTGTTGGCTCTAAAGCTTCCCAGCCTAATTAGTGAGTGGCTAATTAGAAACGTGAGTAGTATTCATAACGCGCTCCTCTCAAGGTGTGAAGATAATATCTCTCGCATTAAATATGTCTACAGTAAATCACATTATGAAAATGGCCGTAATTTTGACACCCTTTGGAAATAGTATGAGTGAAAATTATGATGGAATTTTAGCACAAATAATTTTCTGTTAGAAGCTTTTGTTGTTCAGTTTTAATAATAAATGAATTGAAAGGGACCGTAGATTTTTGCTGCAAACTTTTTATTGAGTGAGCTGTTCTGTTTTTTTTACTTTTTTTAAAGAGTATTACACTGTATCTTTCAGATCACACTTGAATCTAAATGTATAATTAATTTATAGTAGGAACTTATAGGATTGCTATTCAAAATTGCTAATTAATATCAGATACGTTTTCATGGAATTTTTATAGCACACAATAGCACCATGTATCATTATAAGTACTTACATGAATATTAAATCCGCGGCAACCATATAAATGTACGTGGTTATTAATTACTTGTAACGAAGCCAATTTCATTCATCATCTACCTAGCCTTTTCCCAACAATATTGAGGTCGGCTTCTAGTCTAACTAGAGGCATTTGAGTACCAGTGTTTTACATGGAGCAACTGCCTCCTGACCTCCACAACCTAGTTACTCTGGCCGATACCCCTTGGTAAGACCTGTTGCCAGTTTCTGTTTCCTGACTAACCGTAACGGCTGCCAATAATGTTCAAATGACAACCAAAATCCACCAATTAATCTTGTCTTCTGGGACACGAAGAAATCGTCATACAAGATGGTTACGCATCCAAAGACCGATTGCACCAAGGTTTACTTATTCTTATGATCAATCGATCCGAGTCATGCTTTCCAAATGATATAATTTTGAAATGACCTATATAAAGATAACACATGACCCTTGTGAATCAGAGGACTGATCCAATATAATACGGTTCCCTCAGACAGCCCACTAGTTTCCCACACACGACAGATTAGCGTAACATTGTGCCACAGAATTAGACACTGTTAGTACTGACACGCCCTTCGACGCTTCTGTTATATTAGGAGAGTCTATACGTTATTAAGACTAGCAATTGTTGGCGTTAATTCTCTTTGGAATTAGTCAATATACAGACAACAGCAGGTCACGGTACCCGAATCTGTCAAATTTTACCAATAAAACATTAACCTACCACTAGGTATTGTGATAAGGTTGAAAATGTATTGCAGAAATTTGACAGATTGTGGTTACTTAATATGCTGTCGTGTGTATATAAGGATTATCCTTTTTGGAATGTTTCATTTTTTTTGCGTGGACTTGTACATACATAGCCCAAAACTGTAATTATAATTGACGCACAAGTATTTATTCTATTCATTAGAATTAAGAAGTTTAAATCAAAGTTAATAACTTTCAGACACGACTTTTATATGAAAAATATATAAATGTGAACAACGCGTCGATGAAAGCATTTATGAAGTGCACGTTAATATTTAACAGGAACCAACTTGAGCCATATCTCCCACCAAAATGGGAACTACACCAAATAATTAAGCACACTTTCGAGTCCAAATTCGTACAATCCCAGAGTTTTACTCCTCACGTCTCGAGTACTGAATATCCTGTGAGAAATTCAACAATTTTGCAGTTTCCTCGTGTGAGAGCTAAAACTGTGAAGTTTTGCCCCACTTGCCTAGATTGTTCCCTGCTAAGTTCGCCAACTTGGCCAAATACATAGCCTTAGTATATAAGAGACTGAGTTCAGTATCTCGCGTTGTATAAATAGTGGCAGGTCGTTAATACTCGCTGCTGTTTATCATACGCAAATATTTTCTATCGCTGCGGGAAACGGATTTGGAGTCACCGAGGCGATTGGCTCGAGACTAAATACTACGCTGATTTCAAGCAGGAATTCGCGATCAATTCCGACGTGGAGTCAGTTTATAACATAGAATTTATAGTTAATTTATAATATAGTATATAATATAATTTATTAGTTAGTAATTAACAGTTCTCATATTGAAAAGGACTTAAAATGCGTAAAATATTAGCAATAGAAATAAAATCGCGTTTTATTTTCTACAGAAGTCCCACCACCGGTGTTTTTACTTATACAATAAAAAATAAACTTCCATATCATGATAGTATCCTCTTACACTTCTTATGGCATATACCATTATGTAACATGTAATACAGCTGACAATAGAAAACTAATATTGAACGTAATTATATTCCTCGTAGAACAACAATACCAGTACTATACCTACAAACTAATAATTATCAGACGGCTCCAACGAGTACGTACATATTGTACCATACTAGACTACATACACATCTATATAACAATTAATCGATACGTTGAAATGGAATAGAGAATACATTATGTTAGGAAAACAAGAATAAAATGTTTGTTTGTGAAGGAAAACCTTATGTAAGCGAGGTGACAAAAGAAAAATATAAGTCGTTATTCACCGAGAGGGGAAGACATAATAGACGTGATTACGTCGCCGTAACTAATGCAATAGAGGACGTATGTATTTAATTTTATAGGATTAGAATGGCAAATAAACTTTATAAAGTACTTAAATGATAGATGCATAAATGAAAGGCTCCGGAAAGTACTGAACCGATTTGAAAAAACCTTTTACTAATGATAATCTTCACTATCACCGGGTGACACCTACAGGCAATATTTTATCCTGGTACGACAAAGTACCCCCGGGAACTATGTTAAACCACGAAAAACAGTTAGTAAATTATATTTACCGAGCACATAATTGTGCTTAATATTATATTCAATTCAGGTCAGCTACTATCACAATCATCAAAACCCCAACACCCACCTTTCAGCCCAAGAGACTCTCAGTAAATGCCAATGGTCCTCAACACCACTAGACCGACATCAATCAAACAACACACATTATGTACCACACCTACACGTATATCTACAACAAGCCGTCAAAACATGATCCCCAATACTTGACGCGGAAGGTCGTGCCAGTTAATTGGCCAAAGTGAATTAAACTGATAAAATCTGGTAGGAACAGTCCTGATTTATCGTCAGACCGGTCGAAGATTAACTCGATGTGTTTCGTTTACGATTTACGATATCGATTGAGTTAGACTAACGAGCGTGGTAGAACGGTATTGCTAAGGAGTACTGTTATTGAGACAAAGGAGGTTTACTACTGTAGAAGTAAATTGGGAGAGACCTTCAATATTATTTTGAAGTAAATGTTTAACTACTGATCGATCGAGCATTAAAATTTTAGTAGCTTCCGCTAGCAGTTTCAGCGGTGTCACTTGAGAAATATTTGGGGCATCCGGATAAAAATTACCTACACTCTTTCCCGATAAACAGGCTCTGACACTGAAAGATTTTTTCAAATCGTATCAGTGGTTCCTATTAGCGCATTCAAGCAAACAAATGAAATTTTTAACTTATGCAATAAGTGTATTAGTATGTGTATATATTTTGATGCTAGCATATTAAATAAATCTCAAGTTCTTACTTTTCAATAGAGCCTTACATACCGGCTAGACACCATCTAAAAGCCAAGCAAACAGAACAATCAAATCACTTCTAATCACTCCAATAAGTCCGGACACACGAAGAAAACTTTCATTCAATCGAAGTAAAAGCGGCTCCATAATAAAACATTACAAATTGGCTTACAGCAGGGCTGGCTAAGTGCTTCCTTAAAATATTTATTTGTACTTCGCTTTTAGCGTCCGACGTCCACTCTCCGTCGGAAATACATTTCAAGTGAGAACGCGAACTGTTTCTTGGAAGCCGTCGATGTGGGTAGTTCTATAGTTCCCTCAGTTTTTGTTGTTGCCCTTTCTTCTATGTATGCTTCCCTGGTTATAGTTTGCGGAATAATTTTTTTGGTCCTTGCGTACGGATATATAGTTCTTCATAAGACTTTATATTTTGTCAGTCTTTTTGTACCAAATACAAGGTTAAATGGAATTTAACGTCTAGGAATTATGTGTATACTTATAGTGAAAAACGTGCTGTAGGATGTCTTAACATCATCTACCTAGCCTTTTTCCAACTTAATTGGAGTAAGATTCCAAAAAAATAAATGAAGGCAAGAATCAGTGTTTTACATGAAGCGACTGTCTATCTGACATCCGCAATCCAGATACCTGGGTGACCCAATACCCCTTGGAAAGATGTAGATTGTCCTCATATTTTTCTTTTTAATTCTAAAGAAATTGAAAGAAAGAAAACTTTAATTTGTAATTTAGAACGAAGAAACTTCCTAAATTAGCTATTTATGAAACAATAATGAGACGTTGCGCTCTTATCGCAGCACAGTAATAATTACGAAGTTAGTCTATATAATAGTAACTAAACTATGACAACACAGAGGCACTGAGGGAAACATCATTAAAACTTAAACCTTATACTTGTTAGATAGCCGAGTTTATCTCATCGCTGGTTTCTTGTACATTTTCAGGCTATTGCTGAAGTACGGAAGTTGTTTTACTGAGCAATAAACTAATCACAGTATTATTACTAACAAACAAAAATAACTGAAATCTGTCAAATACACATGCTATAATGCTAGACTAAAATATGCATCTCTTAATAAGCTCTAATAACATAACACAAAAGCACATCTTTTTAAAAAAATATAAGAATTTCAAAATAAATAATCGCATATTATAAGTAACTATAAGTAAAATTGGGTATTCAAATGGTATAAAAAATAGAGTAAAATAAAGCTATTTTAATATATTTTTTTGTATAAAAACCATAAAAGCGTACAAAAATCCAGGCAAAAAATTCACAAAATTATTCTCTTTTACCAGGATGACGTATTCTCATTTATAATGATCTCAATCATTAAGATTCTCAAAGGACCAAACATTAGGAGCAAAAACCTCAGATACTTAGCGAAGAAAATAGAGGCCGGCCTTCGTAAGCGTTACCGTTCTTACCCGGCTAATGACCGAGACCTTGACCAAATAATTATGCGCAAAAAAAGAAAATTATAAAAGACTTTCTAAGAGGAAGTGGCCATTAATTTTGTCAGCTTTAATTTAGAGAGTTATTATTAATTACTTTACGCGAAACATTCATTTTCGTGTTTCTTTTTTCGTTCGGTGTGTAGCGTACTTTTGTGAATGAAGTTTGGAAAAGTATTGCTCTTGATTTATTTCTGTGCGGTTCTTTGTTCGTTCAATTTTATTTTCAGAAACAGGTGATTTATTAATAAATTGATCAGCCAGGCTCTTATAATATCTACAGTAAAATTTTTTAATGATATTTAATACAAACAGAATTTTCATTCATTTCATTTTCCTCAATGTGTTCCGAAAAACATTTTTTGTAATTAGCTGTGCCCTTACAAGATTTCCGGCCCAAATTCTGCAAACTTACAAGTGTTATTACAATAAGTTAAAAGGACTTGACACGTGTTTAAAAACATGTATTCAAGTTTGACACGTGTTTAATAAGAAAACATAATACAAGTTCTGTTATGCGTCTGTTAAACTTTTTTGTATTAATACTGTGTTTTGTAAAAGGTTACAACCGTTATACAAGCTGTTGTTTTGCAACCTGGTCAAATTCAAGGACGTAGTTATGCTAATGATTCTAGGCCCAAATCAACAATAAAATGAGAAAGTTTTTTTTTTATTTTATTTTTTTACCGAATTTCGGCAGTGTATATCAGCCGTATTTGAATGTGCTAGTCGCCTTATAACCGCGCTGCGCTTTCACACAAACGCAAACAACACGGACTGACGAACGGATTGGTTGTATCTACGGTTATAAGGCTACTAACACATTCAAATACGGCTATATACATTGACGTATTTCGGTAAATAAAAAAAATAAAAAACATTTTATTATTGGTTTAGGTCCAGAATCATTAGCATAACTACGTCCTTGAATTTGACCAGGTTGCAAAACAACAGCTTGTATA
>NWSH02000050.1:11965866-11998182 GCA_002382865.2 Heliothis virescens | reverse complement strand
TATATTTTTCCCCATACAAAAAGTGCTCAACGCCGCTAAAGAAGTTTTCACTTCAAAAAACACAATTCTCCGTTATTCCCACACAAATTCCCCTTCAAAAACCATCAAAAACACACACATTCACTAATTAAAACCCAATTACTAATACAAAAACATTGGCGCTTTGTATCAGACAACAGTTTGCTTAGCGCTCACAAAGCGAGCACATTCCTTTATCATGTAAAGCTCGTGAGCAAATTAAAGAGCTCAACCAATTTGAGCACCAATATCTTATTAGTGGAAACAGTATAGTTCTAAGAAAAGATTTAAGGAAGGCAGTCTCTTTGATGTCTTTGAAATTATGCCTTTCCATTTTTGTGGTCTTTTGGAATTTGCGAAAAATCCTGTTGTAGATACCTTTGTACTTTCGATTTTCAGATCCAATTAGAACTACTAACTTAAAAAGCCACGCTATTGACCTACCTATACAATTCTATTCTTATTGCCGCATACTGATAAATTCTGATGCAGTTCAAAAAACACCTCAACTACTTTAAACATGAATTCTGTTTAAAGTTACGTTACGTTTCAAAGTGAACCTTACCTACTCACATTAACCTTTAACTTTAGCTGACATTAACCATTCCATTGTTTTGTATATTTTCGTACAATTGCAACAGCTGCGCTCGTAAAGATGCACCACTGCGGTTTGTGGCGTATGAATGGAAATTATTTCGCCAGCCAACCACGGCCGGCGCACGAGTGCCTAATTTGAAGACAGCCTCACCATCTGCCGTTCAGTGTAATGTGTTGCATGTGCCGGCATTAGTTTGAAATGCGAGGCTCTTTGGTCCCTGACTTCGTGTCTAATTCTGTTTTTGAATTTGATCCTTTCGGTGTAATAACATGCTCGGTTTATTCAAATTTGCACAGACTTTAGTTGGTAAACTGCACCTGTGTTAAGTGTGAATAATATCACAGCTAGTAAACTCAATTACAAATGTATTTATTTATTCAGTAAATATAACGAGAAATTAAAACAGTAATTCATCGCAGTAAATCAGTACCAAAAGGATAAACAGATAATAAATTCCCGGATAAGTTAAATAAGATCATTAATTACAATGGCATAGTTAACGTCATTTTAATTACGTATCAACCATCGGAAGCAATTATCGACGACGGAACCTTTACATTTTTAAACACTATCCGTGATTGGTGGGCTGCGTAATTTGCGAGCCAATCGGAAGCTTTCGTCGTTCGCCATTTTATAATTATGTTTTGTTTGAATTCAGAATGGATTGCAAGCGTTAATCAAGGTCGGGATTTTATTAATGAGTGTACTTTGGTGGCGAAGATTAATTATGTAAATTGGTTGACATATTCGGATGGGCTGCGGCTTCGTCCGTGTCGACGGATGCCGGAAATGGTTTTTGAATTATTAATTCGGTTATTAATTACTGGAGTGGGGGGTTAATAATTTATTTTTCTTGTTCGAGCAGCTCAGAAATGATGTAGAGTTGATTTAATGTGAGGATTTGCTAGGAGTACTTTGAAATTGATGAAGTTTTTCGACCGTATTAAGTATCTCGTTTTGGATCATGAATACTTACATTTACTGAATATGTTAGTTTAATAATTACGTAGAACTTAGTTTTGTTGTTCTAATTCAAATGTGCCTAACACTCTGTAGTCTAAAACAAAGCTCACGTAAGGGCTTTAATTACAAATGGAATTAATTTAAATATCCTAAGTTTCTGACATGACACTAAAACTTAACTCCATGTAATAGATTCAGACTAAGTATCCCAAGTTCTTCATTATATTTAACTAAGCATATCGTCCCCGTAGAGCGACAATTAACTAAGTGACACTTTTAGGTAAAATGAGTTATTTATACCATGCTTATCACCAATTTTTGCTTTATTTTTCTATCCAACCGCCATATTCCTATCTATTCAAATGACAAAGTTACGATGTGACAGAAGTAACCAAGTTCAGTAAAATACTTTAAGCTTAGGGTGGTAAAATAACGAAAATATTTTAGTGACTAATTGACTTAAGGCGTGTAGGCATTAATGATACCTAAGGTCTCTTAGTTATTTTTTCCCTCATTACATTTAGTATAAACTGCTCTTGCGTTTAGGACGTAAATTCACTAAACTACTTTAGTGACATAATTTTGCATGAAGTTGGTTGAGCGACAACTAACTAAGTCACTTTAGTTATTATACGAATACAGTTTTTATGTGTTCGACATTTTTTTTCGAAGTAACAAATAATTATATTATTTTAGTGAGTTATTACTGGAAAAATATTGATATTTGATCATAATTTAAGTGATTTGATTACTTTTTATTCAAAAAATTTGTAACAGAGTCTAAAAACATGTTACGTTAATGCGCCTTAGTTATGTGTTGCTTGACACTCGGAGCCGCCTCCGCTGGCCAGGCTAAGGTACGACGGCTTAGAAAGTGGTCTTGCTCCAGACATTAAGAGCTTAAGAGTCCTGCTAGCCCCCCCCAGGAGCCCCAATGGCTAGAGCTCCATGGTAGGTGGATAATCCTATGGAGAATAGACCGCTGACCACCTCCTCGAGAAGTTGTGGTTGCAGACCCTGGGACAGTGAGGTAGGTTAGGAGGCCCTATCCAGTCGTTTATGTTTACGTGTTTATACGCCAACGCTCACTGAGGACTACTATAAAAAGTTGTATTCAAAGTAGGCTGAAAATCAGCCCTTTTTGAAGGTGAATTTTTACAAAAGACCCAAAACGACCGTCTTTCACCATTTCTTATGTGTTTTTGTTTGGACGAAGAAATGGTGGAACAAACTCCTCAGCGACACAAGTCTGCCTGTGTGGTTTGAAGAACCGGTTCTAGACAAAATGAATAAAATAATACATGAAGTATAAAATTGAATTAGATATTTACCCAGGTTGGCTAGCACAACCCTTCATACTCATACCGATTAGTAAAGCAGCTACAAAAATATTAAATTAAAATGCGTCAATTTGGTGAAAATAGGTATGGCTTTAGAGTGTGCCTACCACATATGCAACGAATTTTGGTGATTATACATCTACAACATTATTGACGCTTGAACCGGCCTGATCAAAGTATGACTGAAGACACTGAACCAAGCGTATCTACGGTCAGACAGCGTCTTCACACCCTCCAACACCTCTGAACGTCGCGTGCGAGCACGGGGCCTGCGAAACTAACATTAAATGACCCGCTCCACTGTTGCACGCACGTCTGCACGCAGCCCTGGTTCAGGAGAAGCAAGTTTTGTCACGTTTCTATCGCTCATTCCCCCCGCACCGGGGAAATGTTATAGTGGACTTTGCCCCGCAAGATGAGAACGGGGTGTACACTACTACGACTCCCGATCGTGCCCAACTCCAACATGATCATCTCGAGGTCGGCGATAGAAAAGCTGGGAGCAAGGTGTACCCCAACCAACTGCCGTGACATGACCTTAGGTGAGGGCTTCATAGGGCGAAGTGTCCACGGCAACTCTTGTCATGACTGCCACCGAACTGTTGCACATACGGTCATCACAAAACATTGTAATATACCCAGTCATCCCTGGGTGGCAAATAATAAGACTCAACAATGGCACGTCATCGTCATCCATTCCGCCATGCTCTAGAGCAACAGATCCTGAGCAATGGTGCAGTGGTTGATGTTAGCTTAGCATGGAGGAAACAATGATTTAGGTTCATTATTGTATGTCTAGGTATATCCGTTATGTCCTCCTCAGTCCTCGACGGATGTGGCAGTAGCACAGACGGAAAGTGAATAAGCTGCGAGGAACTGGTTATCTTCTTTGGAATATCCGTGATACTACCTTAAGCTGTCAGATAAAACGGAAGTATGGCATCTTTGAAACGTCTTAGTTTCTTTGCTTTGGACCTCGCTCAGACTTAGACCCAGTCCGGTGGTCGGCTGATTTTCCCTATGCCGTACAGAGTAGTCCCTACGCCGCAGTGCGGCTCGGCGTTGCGGGAGTCAGCTTTATGTCCGGGCTGACCGCAGGGAAGCACACCTCCGAGGTGCACCGTACACCACAAGAGTGGTGATGTGCAAAAGCTGGACTAATCAAAAATACTCAAAGGTGGTGCAATACCATTTTCGGAAAGAAGTTTTCAAAGTTGTTTGGGCGCAGGGAAACTCCATTTCTCAGTCAAAGATTAAAAATCTTAAAGCAATATAACCTTTGATCCCACAGGGCTGTCATGGGTTTTATAAAAACCTAAGGAGAAGTAGCTATGCCGTTATGCCTATAATGTTGAGGGATACGGGTCAATTCTCGACTCTAACTTGGAAAATGAGACAGATTGATTGGCCCCAAAAAATGTCGATTTTTCTTAATATTTTTTAACTTTTTCATGCCGGTTCCTTACATAAAATATACATTGTCCTTTCAATAAGGATGCTATTAACAAAAAAAAGACACAATTAGTTTAAGAGCAATTCAAGCTCAAACTTAAAATGCTACTCAAAAGTGATTTTGTGTGGTCTGAGTCCTTTCTGGTTGACTACNTCGTCCCCGTAGAGCGACAATTAACTAAGTGACACTTTTAGGTAAAATGAGTTATTTATACCATGCTTATCACCAATTTTTGCTTTATTTTTCTATCCAACCGCCATATTCCTATCTATTCAAATGACAAAGTTACGATGTGACAGAAGTAACCAAGTTCAGTAAAATACTTTAAGCTTAGGGTGGTAAAATAACGAAAATATTTTAGTGACTAATTGACTTAAGGCGTGTAGGCATTAATGATACCTAAGGTCTCTTAGTTATTTTTTCCCTCATTACATTTAGTATAAACTGCTCTTGCGTTTAGGACGTAAATTCACTAAACTACTTTAGTGACATAATTTTGCATGAAGTTGGTTGAGCGACAACTAACTAAGTCACTTTAGTTATTATACGAATACAGTTTTTATGTGTTCGACATTTTTTTTCGAAGTAACAAATAATTATATTATTTTAGTGAGTTATTACTGGAAAAATATTGATATTTGATCATAATTTAAGTGATTTGATTACTTTTTATTCAAAAAATTTGTAACAGAGTCTAAAAACATGTTACGTTAATGCGCCTTAGTTATGTGTTGCTTGACACTCGGAGCCGCCTCCGCTGGCCAGGCTAAGGTACGACGGCTTAGAAAGTGGTCTTGCTCCAGACATTAAGAGCTTAAGAGTCCTGCTAGCCCCCCCCAGGAGCCCCAATGGCTAGAGCTCCATGGTAGGTGGATAATCCTATGGAGAATAGACCGCTGACCACCTCCTCGAGAAGTTGTGGTTGCAGACCCTGGGACAGTGAGGTAGGTTAGGAGGCCCTATCCAGTCGTTTATGTTTACGTGTTTATACGCCAACGCTCACTGAGGACTACTATAAAAAGTTGTATTCAAAGTAGGCTGAAAATCAGCCCTTTTTGAAGGTGAATTTTTACAAAAGACCCAAAACGACCGTCTTTCACCATTTCTTATGTGTTTTTGTTTGGACGAAGAAATGGTGGAACAAACTCCTCAGCGACACAAGTCTGCCTGTGTGGTTTGAAGAACCGGTTCTAGACAAAATGAATAAAATAATACATGAAGTATAAAATTGAATTAGATATTTACCCAGGTTGGCTAGCACAACCCTTCATACTCATACCGATTAGTAAAGCAGCTACAAAAATATTAAATTAAAATGCGTCAATTTGGTGAAAATAGGTATGGCTTTAGAGTGTGCCTACCACATATGCAACGAATTTTGGTGATTATACATCTACAACATTATTGACGCTTGAACCGGCCTGATCAAAGTATGACTGAAGACACTGAACCAAGCGTATCTACGGTCAGACAGCGTCTTCACACCCTCCAACACCTCTGAACGTCGCGTGCGAGCACGGGGCCTGCGAAACTAACATTAAATGACCCGCTCCACTGTTGCACGCACGTCTGCACGCAGCCCTGGTTCAGGAGAAGCAAGTTTTGTCACGTTTCTATCGCTCATTCCCCCCGCACCGGGGAAATGTTATAGTGGACTTTGCCCCGCAAGATGAGAACGGGGTGTACACTACTACGACTCCCGATCGTGCCCAACTCCAACATGATCATCTCGAGGTCGGCGATAGAAAAGCTGGGAGCAAGGTGTACCCCAACCAACTGCCGTGACATGACCTTAGGTGAGGGCTTCATAGGGCGAAGTGTCCACGGCAACTCTTGTCATGACTGCCACCGAACTGTTGCACATACGGTCATCACAAAACATTGTAATATACCCAGTCATCCCTGGGTGGCAAATAATAAGACTCAACAATGGCACGTCATCGTCATCCATTCCGCCATGCTCTAGAGCAACAGATCCTGAGCAATGGTGCAGTGGTTGATGTTAGCTTAGCATGGAGGAAACAATGATTTAGGTTCATTATTGTATGTCTAGGTATATCCGTTATGTCCTCCTCAGTCCTCGATGGATGTGGCAGTAGCACAGACGGAAAGTGAATAAGCTGCGAGGAACTGGTTATCTTCTTTGGAATATCCGTGATACTACCTTAAGCTGTCAGATAAAACGGAAGTATGGCATCTTTGAAACGTCTTAGTTTCTTTGCTTTGGACCTCGCTCAGACTTAGACCCAGTCCGGTGGTCGGCTGATTTTCCCTATGCCGTACAGAGTAGTCCCTACGCCGCAGTGCGGCTCGGCGTTGCGGGAGTCAGCTTTATGTCCGGGCTGACCGCAGGGAAGCACACCTCCGAGGTGCACCGTACACCACAAGAGTGGTGATGTGCAAAAGCTGGACTAATCAAAAATACTCAAAGGTGGTGCAATACCATTTTCGGAAAGAAGTTTTCAAAGTTGTTTGGGCGCAGGGAAACTCCATTTCTCAGTCAAAGATTAAAAATCTTAAAGCAATATAACCTTTGATCCCACAGGGCTGTCATGGGTTTTATAAAAACCTAAGGAGAAGTAGCTATGCCGTTATGCCTATAATGTTGAGGGATACGGGTCAATTCTCGACTCTAACTTGGAAAATGAGACAGATTGATTGGCCCCAAAAAATGTCGATTTTTCTTAATATTTTTTAACTTTTTCATGCCGGTTCCTTACATAAAATATACATTGTCCTTTCAATAAGGATGCTATTAACAAAAAAAAGACACAATTAGTTTAAGAGCAATTCAAGCTCAAACTTAAAATGCTACTCAAAAGTGATTTTGTGTGGTCTGAGTCCTTTCTGGTTGACTACGTCCAATTTTATCTTTTTTTGTAATAAAACCTTTTGATTTTACTTTTTGTTTCATTGATCATGTCTAAATATAACATTTAACACATTTCAAACTCATATAAATTCACTAAATAAGCATTTTATTTGTTTTTTCACTTCAATTAGGTAAGTTAAATAGACAGTTAGAAACAATATATTAAGCAATAATTCACTAACATACGTTAAATACTCTAATTAACGTGCAAAATAAAGTAACAATTCATTAAAGTAAGTTAATTTTACTAAATAGCAATTTTCTAAAGAGCGAAAACTAACTAACCCTATTTTTTGTATTTTTTTTCAATAAATATCAAACTTATTCCAAATACGTTATAAGCAATAAAAAGAAATAACTATTTTTTAACTATCTGCAAAAAAATAATGTGGAATAATTTAATATTTTTGAAGATATGAATTTTTCTTTTTTTCTAAACTTTGAACGCCCATATCTCAAAAGTAGCTTTGTGTTAGTTAGTTAGTTTTCGCTCTACGGGGACGATATTATATCCAGTTTTTATGTCATTCATATAAAATGCTGAAAGTAGGTTTGTACGTCACATTATTTTATGTAAACCATTCCTTGTAATATTTGTCCTGTACTGTAATTGCATATGCAAAGCACTTTCCCGGCAGGTATTTAGTGGAAAACTTAAAAGTCTTATTGAGAAATTACATGCAATAGTTAATAGAGAGGCGAAAGTAAAGCGGGTCTCACACTACCGCGCATTATGTTGTACTGTGTGAGGTGATGCCTTTTTTGTCGATAGAAAATCAAACAAAGTGTAGGAGTTTTAGACTTCTACAGACTAAAACCCACCGTATTCCTTCTTGAGCCCTTTGTGTAATCTCGCAGCCCCGGCCTTGCTAAAGGAGTAAGGTGATACCTACGTGTGCAATTCGCGTCGTATCTTCGAGTGGTGGTGCTAGTGTTTTTAGGTAGTTAGCAAGATACGGTCTTCGGGCACAGGAAAAAAAAGAGAATAGTCCGTTATAGAAGCTTATCAATCTAATATTTCATGTGCAGTCTTACAGAAAACTGTGATTTCCATTTCTTAGAACTTGAAATCACACACACACAGTACACTGAAATCAGTTTTGAGCTAAACTATGCTATACTAGCTAACTATAACTTACTAAATTCAAAAACACTTAAACGCTAAGCTATAAATAGCATCAAAACTCTTCACTCAGGCTTCGTACAAAAACAATGAAGTTCTGCAAGTAAATCCGTTTTGAAGCCCTAGTGTAAAACAATATTAAGTCAAGCACGCAAAAGTTTAATCCTCACTCTCAAACTAAAGCTAAAGTTCTCAGATAATATTAACCCTACATATTAGATTGAAATATTAGACCTGTATAGATTGCTATCAAGAGAGAATCTAAGCTGTAGTACATGAAGGCAGTTTCTTAGTATCTGATAATGGGATCTAGGAAAACTATTAAGTAACTATGTTGCGGGATTTCGTTATAATATTCATGTGGTATGAATCTGAGTAACTCGAATTGAACATCGGTGAGGAACTTCTAATTTTTCATTAATAAAATTACTTTAAAGGCCTGAACTGATTTGAAAAACTATTTGACCGTTTCGTAGCTAGATTATCTCCAAGTAACATAGGCTGTATTTTATCCGGGTACAGGAAGATGTTTTCGCAGGACACGTGTGACCTACCTGTGTACTACTTTCAAACAAGAATAATAGCTTAAGTTAAACTTAAGATACTTATTTACTTCCCACTCAGAGATTCTTAGGTCATAGTCTTTAGGATTTCCAATCAGATCGGAGCAAAGGTAGCATATAAATAAGTTGATCCTGAGGTCAAAAACCGACTTTGCAGAATTATTAAGTCATCCACCTGCCGAATTATTAAGTCCCATCTGAAAAGAGAACTAATATCTCCTTAGGAGCAACTTAGAAAATATATTTTTCGTATAAAGATAAGAATAATCATTTTTCTTGCAACACCAAGTACTTGATCCCGTCACCACTGAGGCTAATAACTCAAAAGCCAATTTCAATTGAAACCTGAACATCTCAATAGAACCATCAGGTTGCACAGATGGTTGTAACTTGTACTATAAAATGCTTCAATATTGCGGTCGCGAGAGCTATAAATCTCCGAAGATCTAATCTAGAGTCAGACAATATCTGATTACGTCACAAAATGGCGGCGCGCACTGCTGTCTTTATTCAGTTGTTCTAGACTTTAGCTGAAAAAATTAGATAACGAACTCTACGATTGAAAAGCAAAATTAGTCTAGTTAATATTGTGATTTCTGTGAACTGAATTACTTGCCATAATGTTGTCTAAATCCACGTATACCTTGTAGCTACACCGCACCATTTCCCGTAGACACGGAGCTCGTGTTCTCACGGCGACATAATTATCCATATCTAAACACCGCGTCTAAATAGAACTCCACTCATTAACACGAAGGAAGGGCGACACAAATGAATCCAAAACCTGTTTGCAATCATCGCAATAACACAGAATTTAATATTTACCATCTCCTCTGCCTCCGACTCACAAAATTAATTTTCCTCCCAGAATAGTAAAATACAAAACTTATTCGGAATATTCTTCAGCCAAAATATTTTCTGAATAGTCGTAGCCTCAATGGTGATATTATTTACGAGTGCTGTAATTCCTTCAAGGTTGGAATAAATCAGACATTCTTCCAGTTCTTATTCGATAAAAACTTTCATACATTTCTAGTGTTCGGTGCGGACGTTGGAAATCCGGTACATTTGAATCAATTCGCTTTCTTTCTGGATCGGAATTTTATATCTTACTTTGTGGTCTTAAGGAAGAATTGATACGAATTAAGAGATCGATAGTTCTCTCCATCTTTTCACAGTTTCAGCTTTGGTTTCCGGATTGGATACCACATTTATGGTTCATCCATTTTAATATTTATTTCTACAGTTTTCTTGTTCCTTGTTACAAACATCGTAGTTAATATTATTTGAGTACCTAAACTTGTCAGGTCGTTGCTCCTGTAACAGTCAGTTAGTAGATTTCCTTCAACACAAACCGTCCGTCTAGTTATTAAATTACATTCGGGCTTAATTTGCTGCTAAAACAACTCCTTGTTCTGTTTCACGAGTTTCTCATTTGAATTGGTATAAAAGTAAAATATTTACGTATAACCCTCGCCAGCTTTACTTAAGGTCATGCGATGTTCTTCTTGTTACAAACCCGATTACGTTCTATTTCTAGGAAAGACATTTTCTTACAACGAAACACTTTTATCAGAATTTCGGCAGACCCGTCCAGTTTCGTAATTGTGTTATTGGAAGTTCGGTGAATGATCTCGGAATATAAATTGCGCGATCCCTGCTAGAAAGTTGTATTTTTAAGAATGTCAACATTGTCAGTCTTAAAAATGTTGGTCTTTTTACTTGACAAGACAATTTGGTCCTTTGAACCTCGCACTGGGATTTGATGAATAGTTTTAAATATGATAATTTAATTTCAACTTTTATAGGCAGTAGTTACCTTTTTATATTCTTTGATATAATACCGTAGAGTTTATTTATATGTGTTCCCAGAAGCAGTAAAATCTCACTGCTGAATTTGACCTCACATATATCACGCGTGAAATACGACTACGTTGAAGTACCAGAATGGTATAACCTTCATGGCTAGAAACTTGGTTGGAGAATGTTGTCTGTTTTAAAATTTCAGCATCTATATCATTAACGAAATTTTCCGTTGATGGTAATAAAAAAATATCCAATATTTGAAGAAGGTACACCGGTAATAATCTAGTGAAGACTAAGTTTGGAGTACTGGTCGAAATATTGAAGCAACGGAGGCAAAATAACCTCAAAACTTGGCTTTATTCCAATTAATTTTTGATAACAATAGTTTCTATCCGGATTTGGAAGCACTACAAGATTTAAGATATTGTTTTAAGTGGTTTTAAAGGATTATTTATTGGAAAGTTTGTTTGCTGATTTATTATTTGGTGTTACGGATGTTATTTTTAGAAAAATGTTATGTAAAACACATACATTTAGTAATTCATGAGTTATGATTGCGTAACTATAGGTAGCGTGCAGCCATGAATCAGTTGATGAAGTGGTTAGTTTCATTTACATTTATTTATTTAGTCTGCGAAAATTAATATTGAAAAATAAATGCTAAAAGACTGAAATCTACAGTAATATTATACAGCTAAATTTGTTTGTTTGCATAAATTCTCCAATCTCAGGAACCGAAGGTCCTACTTATAGAAATATAAACAGTTTTATAAAACATTTATAAAAGTACAGTCCACTTTTTATTGGGGTATTCAATGTAGTTCCCACAGGATACAGGGGAAACCGCTAACGAAAGCTAGTATCTAGTAATATACCTAGCAATCACTCAATGTATCGCATTTTTCAAGTATAGACATTCTTCTTTGTTTGCATTCTTTCGTAAATACTGGTCTCACAATTTATCAGTATTAATGCACAATCGTAATAAGCCCCTTCTGACTCGACGTCAAACACTTAAACCTAATGTAACCTAATACCTCGGATTTCATTCAACCCTTACCAGAAAAGATTAAAAAACAACATTCAAAATCGAACCTTAACTTCAAGGGATTAAGGTCGAAAGTTTTTTAGCAATTCTATGAGGAATAGCGACACGATTTACATTTCAATTACTTGATGTTTTTCTAGTTAAACTCGGGTTAGTAGGGTATAAATGATAGGTTATCGGGACAGTTAGCTATTTATCTGATGTTCAGTTGTTCAGTAACTATTATGTCAGTTTCGTTGTTGTATTTACCCGGTTAAAATATCATTTGCGTATCGGAATGAAAACACTTATCTATTAAGGATTTTTAAATACTTAATTTACATGTTAGTGACTAATGAGGCTAAATAACAAAGTTATGGTAGTTTTTCTGATAGCGAAGAATGCGTGATACTTGACTAAAAATTGTAAACAATTTCGTTCTAAAAATATTTTTGAGCCAAAATAACGTCTTTGTCCAACAAATATCTTAAAAGCTTTCTGAATTATTACTAAATAACTACCCAAAAATCTAAGTACTGAAATCAACAACGCTATGCTGACAATTGCTAAAACCACCTAACAACCAAAGATTAATGTGCACAGAATTTACAACCGTAAACGCTACACTTTTTACCTACGCCCCCGCCACTCAATAACTAAAACGTCGTATAACTTCCAAGCTACACGTAACATACCTTAAATACCTCTGTACGATCCAATATGGCGGTTTTATTGGTCGTTCTGTCGCGATAGAAATCTATAAATGTGTTTTATTGTCTCTCGGCCTGACAGCGTGTATTGCAGGGTATCCGTTGTAATATTCTGGTTTAAAAACACCTTTGTACTGTGTTTTGTTCTGTTCACAATTTTCTAGTGTTACCTATTTGTTTTTTGATAGGTATGTGATCATGTGTTTCACCTGCGCCCCGTGGGAACTACTCGACATCTGGATAAAAAGCGGCCTCCCTTGATAAATGGCCTATTCGACACTGATCTAATGTGCCAAATTGGACTAATACTTCCTAAGCAAACAAACACTTCAGCTTATAAAGTATCGATGATAAAGACTACATATGAGAATTATTGGACCTACCACTAAACACCTCTTAAATCAAAATTTTATAACAGGCAAGAGTTTAATTAGAATCTATAAAAAAAAAAAAAATACTGCACATTTCCTATTGAAAAAATGGGAATTAGTGCAGAAGCGGCATGTCTAGTCACCACGCGTTAACTCGCGGTCACTGATCGTCACCGCTACACAATAGTACCGACACACACACACACAACAAAGTTATCGCGAACATATTGCTACGCTTGACCGACATTCATGATCGACAACACTGTTTTCAAACTGCTGTCTATCAGTCAATCAAACTGTTTCATAGCTACAAAATATTGGACAAAAACTTCAGCAATACGGGCCAAAAATGTTCCAAACTCGTACACGAATGTGACATTATTTTTTGCCCTGTTATATTTGTTTGTACTCTAATGGCTCCGAAATTTGTAGACCGATTTGGAAAAATTCTTTCACTGTTTAAAAGCTACAGTATCTCCGGGTGACATCCTACTAATATTATAAATAAGAAAGTTTGTGAGAATTTATGTATGGATGTTTGTTACTCTTTCATGCAAAAACTAATGAACGGATTTTGATAAATAAAACTTGGCAAAAATATAGCTTATATATTAGTGACATATATTTTAGTTTGTAGGTCTTTTAATTTAGGTACTATGGATTTAATTATCTGAAATAAACATTATTATTATTAGAATAACATGTAGGTTATTTTTTATACGGGAATTATATTGGGAAGTGGGTGAAACCGCTGGCGGAAGCTAGTAAGCTATATTTTATCCGGGTTTGGGAAATGGTTGGGAAGTTAGTTAAAACGCATGGGAAACCACGGAAAATTGTTATATTGTATAAAACAGGCTCTTTCTAAGGGAGCATATAAGTAACTCCTTTCCATTTAACGTGTTTGTAGCAGCTTGTAGTTTCAGTTCCAAATGTGGGATTTCCCATAGAATTCTAGTGTACAGATACTAAACCTATTATACTCAACCATCCCATAATTATGGCTTTCAATAGACAGGGTCCATATCCTCAAACTGTCAGCTTACGTCAATAGGCGAGGGTGAAACCAATCGATAGACGAACTGACGTGTACAGCAGGTCATTATAACCCGCTTATTGTGGTGAAAGAGGATTATTTTTAGATGTCACCACTGTTCCAGTAAATGTTTTTGCTCTGTGTTATTTATTGAGTGGTCACACTGTAGATTTGCTGGTTATTTTTATAAGAACATGATGTATGGAATTAGGGTGTGTGATCAAAATTTTGTACTAAAAATACTGGCAAGATATAATTTTTAAAATGGTGTGATGTTTCATAAGAGCCTGCAAAGGCGTGATTGAAATTAAAATCTTTGACTTTAAATTAAATATTAACGTTTCCATAACACAACAAACATACTGATATATAGACTTATATTAAAAACCTGTATCCATTTTTCCAAATAACCTACTACTACGAACTGAGACCAAACTCATATATTTAACATCATATTTCACTTCACGCCACTAAGGACCAAAACTTACAACGTCTAAATTGTTTCGCGTCAGAGTCCAGCATTATTCCACCCACGTTCAGTAGCAACAAAATTGTATAATGTACTGAAAATATCCCCCATATAACATACTTGGCGCATCTTTATAACTTCCTGGGTTTAAAGTGCTGGCTCCAAGACCTCACGCACAAGGAATCACTCGTAAAAGCCGAAAGCCGCGACAGTTCAACGTACTTGCCAACTGAACGTGGTATCGTAATATGATATGCAGAAGCTCAACAAAGTAAGATGCCTAATTTGCAAAATAAAATTCAGGTTTTTTTTACACTAATGTTATTATAGAGACAAAAGTTTGGGAGTCAAGTTTTTTTAACATCCGTTACTTTTTCACGCGCAAACGGTTGAAAGATTTTGATGAAACTTGGCAGTACTATACATATAGCTTTTGCATCAGAATAGTATATTTAGGCTTCTTTTTATCCACGTGGGGAAATAATTCCCTCGGAATGCGGTTACGACCTTTGGTTTATATAACAAGCTAGTTACATATATAAATTGGTTTACACCATTTGATCAAAAGCCAAAGAGCTGAATGCTGCTTGCATTTGTCACCACTTAAATGACTCTTTTAAAGCCGTAAGTAACATTTAAGAAATTCAAACTAATTGCACTAAAATATTTTTTTGTTCTCCTTGTTTATAGAATGTAGTAACAGCCGTTGACAAATTCTTGCTGGGAATGGTCTTACTGTTAGTACCTTGTACTGTGGTCTGCAGTAAGATAGTCACGTTTGCCAAGACTTTGCTTTGCGAATATTCACAGCACATCTCATAAATAAGGTATCACGTTCAATAAATGTTATGGATGAACAGAGGTGATGCTGTGTGCTATAATCTTTTGTATATGTATGTGAGAACTGCAGAAGTACTATTGAAAATAAAAAAATAAATATTATTATAATATTGGTTTGGATATGGCGAGCATGAAATTACTTACACAATTTTTTTTTTGCAAAAAATGTATAGCAAAATATAATTTTTCATCAGTTTATGTTTGTGGCTGAAGTATTTTACTACGAAAAAAATATATTTTAAAGAATGAATATGAGTTAACGCAGAAAAAATTAAACCCATTTTTATACATTAGTTTACTTAAATCTCAATACTGCGATCACCACGTTTTTTACATCCAGAAAATCCTCTTACGTCCCTTTGTTTAAAAATAGTTTTTTTTTTCTGGGTAACTCTCGTTACCACCTGCTTATATGTTGATACTATAACAAACTGTTCGAAATAAAAAAACATTGGGTTGCACTCCGGGAGTGCTGGCAGAAGTGAAAACTTTAACTTTGTGCATTTTTCATATTTTGGAATGGTTGGGGAATCATTTTGTACGAAATGCTTTAATTATAAGTAAAAAATAACTATACATTGTGTTAAAATACAATATTCTTTTACTGCGCTATCGTGCACAAGCACGTCATTTTATACAAGGTACATAAAAAAATAACGCTTCAGAACTATTACGATTATGTAACATTACAAAAGGCTTATCTGTCAGAAAACGTAGAAACGACAGAATGTCGTTTGTCGAACGTCTTACCTACGAACGTCTTACTGACTTTCGGTCTTTCAAATCTGTCGGACCCCTGACCTACCGCGAGTTTATAATTTTTCCCTATCACATAAAGTGCACAGCACCGCTATGGAAGTTTTCATTTCAAAAATAACTACCACATCGCGTCATAACTACCTACATTGAATTATTCATACGCCCGTCACTAGCCTTGTCTTTAACTAGAACGGTAATGGAAGTCCGACATGTGGAAATATTGCTATGTAGTATCGTGATTCAGTTATTCATAAGACCAAGACTGTTGTTGATTTGTTTGTCCTTGGATTTTTGCGAGTTCAATGTCCTTATACCGAGAAAAATATCGACAGATTTAAATAAAATTTTCGATTTTCAGACACATCTTTTAAAACTATGAAAATAAATTCCACGACGATGGCTCGTCCATATACCTTTAATTGTATTGCCGAAAAATTAAAACTTAGATTTTTTTGTTCGGCTGATAGTTTGATTGGCCTCATAAGGCAATGTGGAAATGAACGGCAATGAACTGGCAAAAGATCGATTATAAACTTATTTATATTCTTTCTTACGATATTCTTAAAAAAATTAAAGCTTTTAAAAAGGAATTGACGACCATCGGACCAACTGTTGGCTGACTGTTTAGTCTGCAGTATGAGGGGACATTTATTGTTTTCGTGTGGGTAGGTATGTACCTACCAATTTCTACGTAAAAGAAATTATCGCTGTACAGTCTATACTTGTAGGTAATAAAATAAATCTTAAATTCTCCGTTAGAAAATATACCTAAACACGGCCGACCGTTGCGTGCGCAGTCGTCTCTAAATCGAATTGCCAACTGACAAGATAGTGCTTTTAGACATTTTAGGGGCAATTCCACGTAAAAACTGGCAGAGGCAATAGTTTTCAAGGAAACGTCCATTAGTGGTCTTCTTAGTCCTACGTGAAATGTTTTGCGCAATATGTGTTTATTTTTGTGTTTTTTGAAACAAATTCGTACTTATTTTTCGGTCATCATCAGTCATTTTATCGTCCCATTGCAGGACATAGGCCTCCTCTCACACAGATAAAGATTGAGCGGTAATCACCATACGATAGGTGGGAAAAATAATGTTCTCTTTGTATAATGTATTTATCACACAAAGCACAGATATTTGGAATTTATAATACGGCTACATCGAAACAGGACCAGGACCAATTTTCGCGGAACTAAGGACCAAAAACCGTAAATCCTTACACATCTTAAAACTTAAAAAATATTTACGAGATTTCCAGACTCTTTACAAAGAATACTTCCAGGTGTAAAACACTTAAATATGGTTCAGTAAGTAATATGGTTCCTTCCATACAGTGTGCTGACAGGATCCGGTGTTCAGAGAAAATGTCTGAAATTGATGTGGTTTCCTGGAGCAGCTCATTTTTATTCATAGCTTTTAACGAACTACCCTCGCATGCAAGCCGTATAAAAGTAAATTTAATTAAGTTTGCAGAAGATCTTGCACTTTACGCAACAATATTCTTTCTTTATGAATAAGGACATAATGCATAAGTAGTCACGTAAGTTCCTTTTTTGGCTAAAATGTAACATTTAACGGATGAGAATGTATAGGTATCAAGTTAAATCATTAGTTACATAATTGTGGATGTGTATTATTAAATGACGCAAGATTTTTAACATAAAGAATCTTTTCAGAGTGGCAGACTATCAAAGATTAAATTATTTAAGAAAGAACATGCCATAGTTGTAGTTATTTTTCCTACAATTTTACTAAATTAGGAATCAATCATATTTTTTTTGTTAATAAGCTTAATAAAACTCACAGCTTCCGTATGTACAGGGTGTACCGCGAACAGCAACGCAGCGAGCGCGGCGAACGGCTGCTGCAACCGTGCAACAAGCGCGCCGGTGCGAGCGACAAGCGCGCAACACGCAGCATGCAACGCTACGTTGCAAACGTGCCACCACCAAGGTAGGAAGCCGCATAGTTTGTAGTTTAATCTGTAACAAATGTTAAGGAAATTGTTAGCATTTGTATGCTAAGGATCGTCAGACACATATTTTGTTCAGCCAGTATTGGCATCAACCTGTTTTCAACTTTGGATATGAACTCGTATTCTTATACAGTTAAAATTCCTGAAACAGTTGTTCTTAAGAACACTGACGTTTGTTTTATTGGCGAACTTAAACATTACATCACAGATTTGAGATAAAGTAGACAGCACTTGAAATAAGAAAAAAACTACCTTTCATTTTAGACAATCAACAAAGATTCCACCTTTTAGATTTCATAAAACCATTAAAATATAACATTAATTGCCAAACAGTATACAGCAGAAATCCCGTATTTCTCAAACAAATGCAAAACTAGTAAAAGACAAATACGTTTGGTATAAAGCTGCGACACACTGTTGTACACAAAGTTATGTTCCGACTATGACAGAGGACTTGCACAATGGGGCTAATTGTTTCCTCGTGTCCTGCCCTCAAGCAGTCTCGTCTTAGGCATTGTACTGAAACTAGCTTTGTTACTTTGACCAAAACTCGAAGAAGAATATGTCTATATTCGTAAGTTTTGTTGACATGGTTCTGAAATGACCAATTATCATATTTAAAAACTAGAGGCGTAACGTAAGACCTGAAATGTATCGTGTCTCTAAGAACTAATTTCTGATACATGCATTTCAAGTCAGCGTTTCAAAAATAATCAAAATTAAACACGATGTATATTTTCTTGACTTTACAACGATACCTTAGATTTCATATTAGAAAATTGTTTTTTAACCGACATCTCAAA
Organism: Heliothis virescens; assembly: GCA_002382865.2. NCBI lineage: Eukaryota > Metazoa > Arthropoda > Insecta > Lepidoptera > Noctuidae > Heliothis > Heliothis virescens. Next base: position 11,979,457 of record NWSH02000050.1, on the reverse strand, counting down.
AATAAAGAGCCTTTCAATTCGCCATTTTTTAAATCAAGGTTTACTTATATGCATAAAACTGCAATATAAGCACAAATTCGTGGAATATCAGCCAGCTAGCAATATTTGCAAGTTATGGTCACTAAGAGTAAGGCATGCACACAAAAGCTAATTGTTTCCTCGTGCTTCGTCCGCAGGCGTGACGATGTATCCTCCTATGAACTATATTCTGCTGTTACTATACTAATTTGAAGTAGGTATTATAATTGTGAGGATATACTGTATAGATTTGCAGTATGTACAAGGGATTCGTCATAATCCAATTATTATTATTATTATTGCCTTAGTATATTTTTTCCTGTATTAAGAAACGAGGTACAAAATAAACTGTTGTAACGGCCAACTTAACCTTAAACATATTTTATAAAGGTTAATGACGTCTTAAAATACCGACCAATCTAAGGTTGCCCACGTAGATTTTTTTGTAAAAAAATATGAAAGAAAAAGAATTAAGAAGATTAAAAATAAAATCAACCAAACTCAACGAAAGTCCATAATACTATACAAAGAACGTTCTACTAAACACAGTTGATAGTATAACCAAGGTTCAACCCTCTAGTGATAACTATTACTAACTAAAACTGCGCTCGAGGCATCCCTGTTTATGCATTAATTTTAGGTTTTGCAAAGACGCCCTAGCTATTAAGTATATTATCATCAACCCCTATACCGTGGTTTCAACAGTTATGTCTTAATATCTTAGGAAAGGGTTTCAATGGTATTCAATTACTGAATAGCTTTAGGCTGAAGGGGATATAATTGTTTTCGTTGAGATTCCAAATGTTATATTATCTTAGGAGCATAAATTAAATGCTGTAACTTTATAAAGAAAATTACTATCAAGAGTGGGGGTTGACAAAAGTATTGTTGACTAGTTTTCCATCAGCAGTTTTATCCGTGTCCCGTGGGAGCTACTTACCGCACCTGGATAAGGGGTTATATAAAAAGCTCAAAGCTATCTAATATTAAAGGCTCAACGAGTCCTGTGATTAGCGCGTTTAAATATATAATATAAGTTCTTAAATTAGTATAGATTATAATAGGAAGGTAAATTTTTCTTTTAAAAGTGATTACTGCCAGTTGTATGTGATTCAATGAATAAAAAAACACAAATCCATAGCTAATAAACGAAGCGACAATGCATTCCAAATTCAATTCTCCATGCTACAACTGCCTTCTGACTGACAGCAATACACCCTTTTGCAACAAAAAATAATCTTTATTCATTGCGTAATAAAGCTCCATTTGCAACGCGTTTAGTCATGCGAATAGGTATTCTTGAACGTTTGAAGCAGTACGGAGAACGTTAAAGAGAGCTCCTATACACTGATATGGCCTTGTATGGCTTATGGCGACACTGTCGTAAACTGGGATGGTTTGACAACCCATTTGAGGAATAGCTGGATTTTGTAAGTGTGACTTTTTGGGTAAGACGAGATTTTATGGGCTTATGGGCTGACGGTGGTAGTAATAGTCTATTTAGCCCAAGATTTAAAGCGACTCTTGTTGTGGTTACATTGTATAACTAAACTTAGTAGGATTAGAGAGAAATTCTGATCGTTTAGTAAATTTTACTTTTTTTGCTCTTGAGTATAATTAATTGAAAAATAATAAGTCTGTCTTCAAATATGCATTGGCCATAACATAACATAGGTTATAATCATCTGCCTAGCGTTTTCTATTATGTTGGGGTCGCCTTTTAGTCTACCCGTAGCGAGTGCCAAAGATGTTCAAATGACAGCAGGGACCCACCAATTTAATGTACCTTCCGACACATGGAGGAACTCGTCATGACAAGATAATCACCCATCCACGGACCGACTGCGCCAAGCGTTGTTTAACCTTGTGATCGACAGATAGTGTATTATTCTATCTGTACTTGATGGATTACCTACATCAAATTGACATTTGATACCTTCATAAACACTATTCACCTCATTACACCATTAATAAGGCAATATAAACTAATATCCCAATAACAGTCGGCATTTTGCAGTGAGCAGAGCTTAGAACATAATAGAGTTGGCATTAGCGGGCTGTCACTAACTGCATACAATCGGTTATTGCGGGGACACTAATGGATTACTGTTTGTGACCTGTCTAGCCTATAATTAGCTCTATGTTGTATTGTCTAATAGATAAGATGAAATTGGAATGGTAGTAATCATGGATGAATTTAAACTTAATATTTTGTATTACATTAAATCTATTACTTCAGCGTTTTTTGGTACAGTTGACAGTCAGTACAAACTACGGTATACAATCCCTCGAAAACTGACAGCTGTCAACTGCACACAATAGAAATATATTTATGCTGTCGATCACATTGATAAACTTTTTTTGGATGCACCGGGTACAACTGTCTGTGTAGTCGCTGTGGACAGTTCAAAAGAGGAGGTGAGCCGATTTTTTTTTCTGCTTACTTCTAATTTATTTTTTATNTATTAGAAAATTGTTTTTTAACCGACATCTCAAAAATAAAGAGCCTTTCAATTCGCCATTTTTTAAATCAAGGTTTACTTATATGCATAAAACTGCAATATAAGCACAAATTCGTGGAATATCAGCCAGCTAGCAATATTTGCAAGTTATGGTCACTAAGAGTAAGGCATGCACACAAAAGCTAATTGTTTCCTCGTGCTTCGTCCGCAGGCGTGACGATGTATCCTCCTATGAACTATATTCTGCTGTTACTATACTAATTTGAAGTAGGTATTATAATTGTGAGGATATACTGTATAGATTTGCAGTATGTACAAGGGATTCGTCATAATCCAATTATTATTATTATTATTGCCTTAGTATATTTTTTCCTGTATTAAGAAACGAGGTACAAAATAAACTGTTGTAACGGCCAACTTAACCTTAAACATATTTTATAAAGGTTAATGACGTCTTAAAATACCGACCAATCTAAGGTTGCCCACGTAGATTTTTTTGTAAAAAAATATGAAAGAAAAAGAATTAAGAAGATTAAAAATAAAATCAACCAAACTCAACGAAAGTCCATAATACTATACAAAGAACGTTCTACTAAACACAGTTGATAGTATAACCAAGGTTCAACCCTCTAGTGATAACTATTACTAACTAAAACTGCGCTCGAGGCATCCCTGTTTATGCATTAATTTTAGGTTTTGCAAAGACGCCCTAGCTATTAAGTATATTATCATCAACCCCTATACCGTGGTTTCAACAGTTATGTCTTAATATCTTAGGAAAGGGTTTCAATGGTATTCAATTACTGAATAGCTTTAGGCTGAAGGGGATATAATTGTTTTCGTTGAGATTCCAAATGTTATATTATCTTAGGAGCATAAATTAAATGCTGTAACTTTATAAAGAAAATTACTATCAAGAGTGGGGGTTGACAAAAGTATTGTTGACTAGTTTTCCATCAGCAGTTTTATCCGTGTCCCGTGGGAGCTACTTACCGCACCTGGATAAGGGGTTATATAAAAAGCTCAAAGCTATCTAATATTAAAGGCTCAACGAGTCCTGTGATTAGCGCGTTTAAATATATAATATAAGTTCTTAAATTAGTATAGATTATAATAGGAAGGTAAATTTTTCTTTTAAAAGTGATTACTGCCAGTTGTATGTGATTCAATGAATAAAAAAACACAAATCCATAGCTAATAAACGAAGCGACAATGCATTCCAAATTCAATTCTCCATGCTACAACTGCCTTCTGACTGACAGCAATACACCCTTTTGCAACAAAAAATAATCTTTATTCATTGCGTAATAAAGCTCCATTTGCAACGCGTTTAGTCATGCGAATAGGTATTCTTGAACGTTTGAAGCAGTACGGAGAACGTTAAAGAGAGCTCCTATACACTGATATGGCCTTGTATGGCTTATGGCGACACTGTCGTAAACTGGGATGGTTTGACAACCCATTTGAGGAATAGCTGGATTTTGTAAGTGTGACTTTTTGGGTAAGACGAGATTTTATGGGCTTATGGGCTGACGGTGGTAGTAATAGTCTATTTAGCCCAAGATTTAAAGCGACTCTTGTTGTGGTTACATTGTATAACTAAACTTAGTAGGATTAGAGAGAAATTCTGATCGTTTAGTAAATTTTACTTTTTTTGCTCTTGAGTATAATTAATTGAAAAATAATAAGTCTGTCTTCAAATATGCATTGGCCATAACATAACATAGGTTATAATCATCTGCCTAGCGTTTTCTATTATGTTGGGGTCGCCTTTTAGTCTACCCGTAGCGAGTGCCAAAGATGTTCAAATGACAGCAGGGACCCACCAATTTAATGTACCTTCCGACACATGGAGGAACTCGTCATGACAAGATAATCACCCATCCACGGACCGACTGCGCCAAGCGTTGTTTAACCTTGTGATCGACAGATAGTGTATTATTCTATCTGTACTTGATGGATTACCTACATCAAATTGACATTTGATACCTTCATAAACACTATTCACCTCATTACACCATTAATAAGGCAATATAAACTAATATCCCAATAACAGTCGGCATTTTGCAGTGAGCAGAGCTTAGAACATAATAGAGTTGGCATTAGCGGGCTGTCACTAACTGCATACAATCGGTTATTGCGGGGACACTAATGGATTACTGTTTGTGACCTGTCTAGCCTATAATTAGCTCTATGTTGTATTGTCTAATAGATAAGATGAAATTGGAATGGTAGTAATCATGGATGAATTTAAACTTAATATTTTGTATTACATTAAATCTATTACTTCAGCGTTTTTTGGTACAGTTGACAGTCAGTACAAACTACGGTATACAATCCCTCGAAAACTGACAGCTGTCAACTGCACACAATAGAAATATATTTATGCTGTCGATCACATTGATAAACTTTTTTTGGATGCACCGGGTACAACTGTCTGTGTAGTCGCTGTGGACAGTTCAAAAGAGGAGGTGAGCCGATTTTTTTTTCTGCTTACTTCTAATTTATTTTTTATTTTATTTATTTATTTATTTACTTAATTAGAACGGCCGCAGGCCAATTACACTAATTAAGGACACTACTATCACACTGACTTCTCACAGTACTTCAGACACGCAGACAATATCTTCTTCCATTCATCAGCAAATCACAATCTGTACCGTCCAGGAGAGCGTTGAGTGCAGTCAGAGATCTAGGCACAGGTGAATTGGCGCGCGTCACTGAGCGACAAGCGGGAACGGCAAAAAGTTTGTGTTTCCTACTGCGACAGTAATTATTGGGAACGAATATCCGAGTCAGTTTTTCATGCAATTCAGGTGCGTGGATTTTACCGTGAAGAATTTTGCACATCTAATGACACTATACTACTCTCGCATCTATCCATTCCGTTCATTTTACAACCAGCACAAGATTACCAGACAGGTATTTGCATTCTGGTCACATTGACTACATTTGATTCATAGTTCAAATTATCATCACCAAATTAATTTAAAAAAGACTTTACATCAGTAAGAAAAAACACGTCTATATTCCACAGCAACTTTTGGTCATAGCATCAGGGCTTAAGCTAACTTACGACGCGACTGGAAGCCAGCGACGCGACGCAATAAGATGTCGCCGAGGCTCGTGTGAGACAGCTTTAATGTTATTTGGATGCCTATTTGCCTTTGTAGTATTTGGGCATGTAGGCTAGTTCGTTTCGTTGGAAATTCTTACTTATTTTCAGATGAAACATCTCCATTTTTGTCCAAATTGGGCGTAAAATATCACAGCTTTTCCAATTCAATAAAAATCTTTAATTAATTATCATCGAAAAAAGAAAATGTTCTATTTTAGCAAATTCGGGTGACAGTTTCTGAGAATTGTAAAATTGAAAATAAGCAAAATCCTACAGAATTTTCAAGAAATAAAAATATTTTAGCCAACCCAAGCGTTACGTGGGTAAAGAATTTTCGAAAACAATCCATTATGTTTTCACTTGTAATTCAGGTTAATAAATACTCCGATCATAGAAAGCACATAACATCCCCTTTTGATAGGCCTGATAAAAGTAATCCATATCGAGAATAATGCGGCTTCTCCAGTATAAGCCCTCGGATAAATAAGGAACCCGAACAATGCCTTGCGGATAGAAACGAAATCCGAAAAACACCTTTTGTAACTATTCTAAGAACATTATACGTTAAATTCCATCAAAGTTATTATTCTGTGAACGTTTTGAAGTGGAATATCAAAAGATTATGTCGTGTTTTGTATGTTTTTGGTGTAACTTGTGTCTCCAGAGTGGGGGATGACAACGCTTTGTAGTGAATGCTTGCGGCGATGCAGCGCTCACATGTAAGAAACAGATTTTTTGGCATGTTCAAGGGGTGTCTTGCATCCCTGTGATCTTTTTACTCTGTGCGGTAAAACGTCGTGTTTCTCGACTCAAAGAGAAATCCCCAAGATGTTCTTTAACTAAGAGATGTTTAGTCAAATGTTGGGGTACTGTAGCTGGATATAAGAGACGTAGTTCAGCATATAAGTTAGCAAATAATTTTGAAGATTTTTTTATTATATGGCTACAATTTTAGTTGATAATATATCTGTTAAGTAATAAATCACCTAATCTAGTAATCTTTTTTGTTTGTACCTAAAGGCTCCGCAACTACCTACTAAACCGATTTGAAATATTCTTTCACTTTTAGAAAGCCAGACTATCCCCGAGAGACATAGGCTATATTGTATTTGGGTACGAGGAGAAATTACCTGAAGAGCTCGTGGCTAAGTCAAAGCCGCGCGGATCGATCGATAATAAGGTTAAGCAACGCTTGACGCGGTCGCTCAGTGGATGGGTGACCATCTTGTCATAACGAGTTCTTCCGTGTTTCGGAAGGCACAATAAATTGGTGGGTCCCGGCTGTCATTTGAACATCTTTGACAAGTCCGTTACGGGGGAGAGCCGAAGGCAGAAAGTCCTGACAACCAGTCTTATTAATGAGTATCAGGTTGCCCAGGTAACTGGGTTGTGGAGGTCAGATAGGCAGTCGCTACATGTAAAACACTGGTTCTCAGCTGCATCCAGTAAGACTGGAAGCCGACCCCAATATAGTTGGGAAAAGGCTAGGCAGATGATGATGATGACGAGGAGAAATTCCCTCAGGACGCGGGTGAACCCTAGTTCTTCATATAATTAATGCTTGGTTTACAAACGCAATACACGGAAACAATAACCGGAGTATCGGCTAAGCATGCGACCACAATATTAATTACGTCATTATTGGGCGACAAATCTATTTGGGCCAAATCGGCTGGCTTTACAGGATAAACGGCTATCGAGAATGGATATCCTGGATAAACCTGTAATGATCCTGGTTTGGTATCTCAACTATAAAAACGTTTAACTGCTATCTATCGGTATTTTGCGGTTAGATATTGAAATTGACCATAATTTATATGGAGCTTATGTAAAAAGGTTAGAGAAATCTACCATAAGTGGCACTATTTATTGATTTGTGGTGAAAAAAAGTATATTACCAAGTTTTCCGTGGTTCTGGTTATCTGCGTACCATTTATTTAAGTCGGTTAACCCTTTCATGCCCTAAAAGTAAGAGATGTTTACACATTGTAGAATAGTAAGAACAAAGTTTAATTAGAGCAATATATGAAATACACAACATTTACCATAACTTACCAGTAAGGTACAGACGCCAGCAGATCAACTTACCACAATATGTCACATTTAACAGATTCGGATAGGGTAACCTGATATCGTCTGTACAAAAGTAAATGCAGTATGTCAACTTATAAAAAAACATAATACTAAATACAATATCGCCTTTGATTCCTTTGTTTCGCTAGCATTTCATGTTCCGTGACGTCACAAGTCCAGCAAATGTTTGGACTTAAAAGCTGTGATTTCAAAACTAGTCGAGCGTAATAATTTCCACGATTGTTTTGATAGTAAAGGAACAAAGTCCGATTCCACTTACATTGTCATAGATGTTTCTTTGTTTTCATATCTAAGGAGAAATTGTTCAAGTAGAAAGTTATTATTTCAAGGAAATTATTTGAATGGACGTCCGTTCTCAATGTGCATTCAGCTGGAATAATATGTACGTACAGAATTGATTATATTATTATTTTATGTAACTACCTATTTCTAGGTTTATTATGTAAAGCTTCCTTTGTATTTGGCCCTAGAAAAAGGTACAATTAAGTACAAAATAATTCTTATCAAAAATCAGTGATATTGTATATCAGCACAAATAAATACCTTAACCAAAGCTGTAATAGCAAAATAACTAAATAATACAGCAGTCACAAATTTGTCGTGTTCTCATAAAAGACCTCTTATAGCTACTTTTGATAATAAAGGAATAACGACTTTTCTTATACCTATATTTAAGACCTCCTTTAATTTTGAAAGTTTCAATTACAACCTTTAGGTAGCGACCTTTAAAACTGCTTTTCCAGCTCAAATACGTATATTTTTAATTATAAGTTTGTAATAATAGCGTCCTAGCTGATTGTCGGCCATGGCGAATTTTCATATAAGGAGATCAGCCAGCTGCGTGGGACAAATTATAGTGCACTAGCATTTGCGCAGATACAGTTGCGCTCTCTATTCCCTCACTCTCATCGGTCGTGACGAAAAATCTGATACGACTGAAGAGAACTTAGGCGCAGGCCAGACATTAACGTGTTCTCGATCTCGAATGATACACAGGTGTATCAATCACCAACTTCCAGACTCCGGACTTTGTAAAATTTTCTAAAACCCACAAAGTTATTTTAGTGTGACCCGAGATCTCGTGTCACACAGCAGTCACTATGCCACAACTAGACCAACGAGTCAGTTAAATATGGCAGGTCATCATCTGCCTAGCCTTTTCCCAACTATGTTCGCGTCGGGTTCCAGTCTAAGCGAATGCAGCTAAGGACCAGTGTTTTATATGGAGCGACTGTCAAAGTTAAATATAGTAGGTATAGCTTCTAAAATTAGTGCAAAATGTACACAGTTCGCAGTACGAACAGAAAATGAAGGTAAATACTAATTCGTTATTATTGTTTGCTAGTTTGCGCAAAGCTAGTTGTTGTACAGTCGAATTATAAACATTAATTGCCAATTTCACACTGCTGCACACAGTAATTCAATGAGTTTTATTAATCGCATATCATCGTAGATTAATTACCATCTCGGTACAGACACACAATCTGTCACAATGCGTACATGTGCACTGACGTGAGGCGGGGTTAGTTTTTGAAAATGGTATTTGCTTTCGTGGCGTCACTTTCGTGTTCCGCATGCTCCATCTGTCTATTTATTTAATTTAAAAGTACAGATAGGAGAGTAATGGGATAGAAAATTAATTTTACCCTGGAGTTCATAACCTCCTTCATAACCCTCATTTCATAACTGGCCCTCTTAAACAAGATCAAGGTACCTAATATTATTAAGGTAAATAATAAAAACAGCAAACATCACAGACCTGAAAACGTTTACGAAATACAAATACCTAACTAAAATTAGATGAAAAACTGCGAACACGCGCCGTCTTCCTCCACGTGTATCGGTCTTATTACTGCTTGTTTGTCTCAAACACTGAATATTTTAATTGTAAATTAAATTCTTCGCTACATAACGCTTCTAGATTTCGATTCCCATCACATTTCGACGAAATTAGGTGCCACAGCTGGATAAAAAGTAGCCTGAGAAAATATCTGGTTTGTGGTACCAAATATCTTGATGCCTTCTATAAGTATAAAGCGTTACAAATTGATTTTTGACTTCATAATATTGGTAAAAAATCAGTGCGCTTTATAAATCTGGTAAAGGATAAGATAGACGCCATTACCACACTTAGCTCAATCTTAGGCCACCACATATTTTTACTCACACAACTCTAACCAACCTTATCTCGTATATTCATGGAGGTAAAATATCCAACTTTTCTCCACCAACAATTAATAGGGACAATCTTGCATCCATTCATTATGCAATTTCCTAGAATCCGCGGTACGGCCACTATCTTCACATTAAGCTGAGCAGGATTTATCTGGAGTACGGCGGGACCATTCTTTACTATTACCAACTAGAACGGCTGGGTTTTACGTGTGCACGAGTTATTGGTAAAGCAGGGTTCTACCTCTGAGATTTTTTGAAAATTGTGCATGAACAATATTAGCGTACTCAGTGGTTTATTGAAAAATAGTTCAAAGTAGCAGTAGATAAAATTAGAAACATCCATCTGTGACAGTTAGGTAAAATAGAATATTTTTACGAAAACCTCGTAGTTCTGGTTAGAATTGATTAAATTGTTGTAGATACTGGGTTACCAAATGAAGTTAAGTGCCCCGATAAATCATAAGTTTTAAACGAAGCGTTCTATAAAAAAACACTATAAAAGTTAAAATGGGCAATTTAATAAAGCCTTCTAGAGCCTGGCAACAAACGTTCGGTCTTGTTCCGAACATAAAAAACTTAGAAGCACTACAAAATTTTCCAGTCCATAAAGCATTCGAAGAACTACCTAAAAATCGGGAGCACAGCAACATTAGTACGAAGTCACGTACAAGAAGTCATTTGACTTCATTGTTATTGGATAAGTAGACAGCCGGCAATACGCCTTCTCGAGCCAGATATAAGGGCCGCGGTTAATTTTCAAGTAAATTACTAAACGACTTTAATACGCACAGTAATACAGTTAAATGTGGAGTTTTGTCTAAATTAGCAGTCAAATCTTACCGCTCCGCACATACAAATGAACTAGGCACGCTCTTATTGCCTCGATATTGCATTTAGGGAAGGGATTTCGTCTTTAAATGCAAATGTAATGTAAATAGGAACGATGGGTTCGGTAGGAAAAAGTGGCTGCAATAGGCTATCTGTAATAAACGATCTTAGACTTAACTAGGGCTTTTTATCAGATCCACTTTGAAATATCCATTCACATCTTAATACCCCAGTTAATAAGTAAGCCTTGCCAATTTATTTCTTAAATGTTTGGAGGACCACTTGAATGCTGGCTGCAGTCCAGCTTTTGAAAACAAGACTGTAGTAGTAGTAGGTAGTTAGTGACTCATACATCGTCCACATAGACACGAAAAAGAAGGAAATCTGATATTGATCGGAACTTGATGCAAAACATAAAAATGCTTGCATAATGTAGTAGACAACAGCACGTAATGCTACTACTTACAGACAAATTGCACGTTTTGTCATTTGTAAAATGTATAATGGGTGTTATTTATTTGTAGCAAATTGTTTTTGAACTATTTCTCGATAGTCTTATCGTATTGTAATTGTCAATATCTCAGCCTGAATGGTTCGGAAAGTATTTAAGCAAAATTATACAATGTAAGAAGTATTTGCTTGGGTTTGATGAGAATACGTTGTCAGTAAATAAGACTCATCCTTGCTACTCGTACACCCGAAAACACGAAAAAACATTTTTCTGTATACAATATGAATGTAACGTATCACGTAACAGGAAGGAACCTCTATAATCTGATTCGCAGCATCTCGCGACATCCCATGATTGGCACGGGGACAGACTACGTTACGTAGAACATACTCAGCTCGCGCCGACGCGGCAACGCTACAAATTTTCATACCAAAGGAAACTCAGACGTAAAATGTATTTTTAGTGGAAACACGAACGAGAATTCTGGCAATAAAATTTTATTCGCGAACGCCCCGGGTGTAGGCATATTCTGGGCGCTGTACGTGGCGGTTCTACGTTAATCTAAAGTACACCTTAAAATTGGAATGTTAATGAATTTAGGTATTTTGTTTAGAAAAAGAGCGATCTGTTTTTGCCTGTCTAACTAAAGCCTAGATAAACGGGATTCAGATGGACGTTGTACTGAAATTGGGGCGCTCATTTTGCTCGCGTTGATGTTTGGATTTTAAATGGATGTTTAAAACTAATTGATTGTTTTAGTTAAAACGGCTTTTGCTTTAATACGAAATGTGTTTTATTTGTTTTAGATATTTAACAAAATAAATTTTGTAAAAGGTTTTAACGAATTTTTTATTTACAATGAAAATGTGTTATTGAAATTAACACATTTTCATTGTAAATAAAATATAATTTGCATTCAACCTGACTGTTTTGTATTTCACTATTCAGAATGATCGACTGAAATACAAATAAAAAAACTTGACACATTGTTTATTTTTTTAAATATGAAATATTATTTTAACATTTACTAGCTGTTGCCCGCGACTTCGTCTACGTGGGCGATATAGAACTGCTAAAGTACCTTTCCTGCCAAATATGTATCCTTCCCATTACCATTACATTACAATAAATATGCAGAAAACTGATGAGCTAGCAGATTACCTACTAATAATAGCCACATGGGTTAGCCGATCTAGGTTCGTAAGCTTTGAATCTGCCAAAAGTATCAGGAAGTCAGAAGTCAGAAGCCAGAAACACTGTCGAACGGTCTTGTGGGGTAACGTGGTGCCGAGGTAAAGATAGGTGGTCAGATAGGTAGTCGCTCGAGGTAAATTATCTTCCATAGTTTCATTGGATTTTCACGGCTTGTTCCAAAGAGTTACCGGGACCCAGGTACACAAAGGGCTCAAGAAGGAACACGGTGGGTTTTAGTCAGTAAAAGTCTGACTGTCCCTCACGCTGTCACCCACAGCGAGAGGGGTCATCTGATGGTTTCCCATCGATAAAAATAAGGTGGATTTTCACACAGACATTCGCATAGTCCGCGAACGAATACGTATCGCGGGCATCGGAGAGCACGTAAATGTCGGTCCTGCGCCTAATCCCTCTCCGGTCGTGTCGGATTGCCGTCCCATCGGGTTCTGAGAGTGAAGGAATAGGGAGTGCACCTGTGGCTGCGCAAATGCTTGTGCACTATAATATGTCCTGCGCAGCTGGCTGATCTCCTTATATGAGAACAACCGCCGTGGCCGAAAACCGGCTAGGTCGCCATTATCGCGGGCGACATAGGACATAAAGGTGACAGAATCTGTGCGAGTCTACTGCTAGCATGTGTTCGAGCACAAAGCTTGCAGTTTTGCCAAACATTTTCAAAATGCATCTCCCCAATTTGATCTATTTGCTAAAGCGAGTAGATCAGAAGAAACATTTGTGTTGTACATCTACTGTGCGTCATTACCAAACACGCGGAATCGCACCTTTATATTATGACGTTCTTACGGTGAAAGCCTGAATGCCATCTTCTGCATGACATGAATGTAACAGGAAGAACAATAGAATATGGATACCTAATCCGCCCAACCGCTTTGAAGGTTCTGACGAACGACCATACCAGACTTGGTCACCTTGGCTCAATCAGTGTTTTGTAATGCAACTTCGCTTTGTTTGCTCCCGTTTCTGCTAATTATTTGATCATTCAACGATAATGTTCGTCTGAAAGACAATTCTAAACATCCAACTACTGCTACATACATATGTCGACTGAACATTTAATAACACTCAGGTTAGTGCAAGAGTTGCTTTTTGCTGCCCATCGGTGCTAATATGAAGCACATCAATTCTAATCTAGATATTCCACCTTATAGGTAGATAATAATGTAGCTTCACATGATTTGATGCAGAAAAAGTTCGACAGTGACACTAATGCTGTCCTTCTTCCTTTTTTTT